>JALJCO010010893.1:0-158583 GCA_023101725.1 Atherinomorus stipes
TTTTCCTGGGGTATCCGGTTCCACTGGAAAACTCCTCATGATGATCTTCACCTGAGTCATTGCCTGATGGAAAAGAACTACTGCAGGTCAACTCCTCAGTGAGCTGGATGCTGATACCGCTGGATGCCGATACCGCTGGATGCCGATACCGCTGGATGCCGATACCGCTAGACACCACTGCATTCTAAGAGGCGGTAGGAATAGATTTAAGGGCCCCAACGTGCACTTTTAAACCCGTGAGCTCAGGTCTTTTCTTTTCTTTTTTTGGCCAAACAAACAGGAACATTCTCAATGGAAACTGTTTAGGCAGAGCAACATAAACGAAAGAGTTGCTGTTTCATCAGTTCCTTTCTTGGACAATTTTCGATAACAAAAACTGACACTGTGGGATGAAATTCTCTCTCGTTACAACTTTCTTTTTGTTTGTATGTTAAATAAATTGTCATCTTCCTGTTAAGTGAATGTGGTGCTCATTGTAGGCTGGAAATCCTGACGCTCTCATGGTGGAGCTGCTGCTGCCAATCTCCTTTAAGTAAACCTAGACACTGATAAGAGTTAGACACCTTCGGATTTCTTTGTAACTTTTTATAAGCGAAACTGTGTTCTTTTGGGCCTGATTATGGTGTTGAACCTGATAATAGAGAATTAGTCTTTGCTGCCCAAGATCTACAGTTCAAACTCTCAAGCGTTAAAGCTTTGGCCCCAGATGCGTTACAAAGTGGCGAGCCCAGCCAGGGAGATTGGTAACAAGTAGCATTTCTTTCCAGCCCACAACACCCACTTTTCAGTTTTTTATTTAGCTGAACATGGACCTTTGTAACCGCTTCAAAGTAGATGTCCAACGCTCACTTTATGTGACTGGCATAGAAGAGACATGCACAGTTGAGGATATTAGTGAAGTGTTTTCAACTAATGGTAAAGTTTCTCAAAGTAGTTCGGATTCCTGATGCACCAAACCAGTCAGAGGGCAGATGCCTTATCGAATACTCGTCTGAACAAGCCATTTCTAAAATCGATCCCCTGATTCTAGGTGAACTGCAGAGCCCTGGTAATCCTGCAGTTGTTTGGTCTGCTAGAACCATTCGAGATGTTGCACAGGAAGAGGTAGGCAGGGAGATTGCTCGTAGGTACTTAGAAGAGCTCAAAACCGTTGGAGGTGCAAGTAAAGCAGGATTTTTGAGCATTATTCAGAATGAGGTCCAGGAAACTCAACACCACCCTAAGATGTTTGACCCAAAGCTGCAACCAGCTCAAGATGGTGACGTATCCCTCCATGATACTGAGAGTATTATTTGTGATGAATCTACTGAACACCCACAAGCCCAGGGCTTGTCCGCCAGTGCTGTAGTGAACCCTATTAATGTTGATTCCAGTCTTTTGTTAATCCACCTCAGATCCAGAAAGTAATTGTCGAGCACATTATCAGAAATGGATCAACAACTTCAGGGTCAACACCAACCAGACTACGCACCTTTTCTGGCCGCACTCCTAGACCCAATGGTGAAGTAGACTATGAAACTTGGCATGCTCAAGTAGACCTCCTTCTTAGTGACTCTTCCCTCGACGATGCACAAAAGGTTAGAAAGATACTTGAAAGTCTGCTCAGTCCAGCGGCGGATGTGGTTAAGCTACTTGGTATGAGCTCTCCACCCAGTTCTTACATCAGTCACCTTGATTCTGCTTTCGGTGTTATAGAGGATGGGGAAGAGTTGTTCGCAGCATTTCTCAGCTCTAATCAGAACAATGGAGAAAAACCCTCAGCATTTTTGAGTAGACTCCATAGTCTCCTTACTAGGGCCATTTCTAGAGGGGGAGTCTCAGCTAAAACTTTAAATGAACACCTACTCAAACAGTTCATCAGAGGCTGCTGGGATCAGAGCCTCATCATAGCTCTCCAGTTAGAAAACAAAAAGGACAGTCCACCACCATTCTCAGAACTACTCCTCATGTTGAGAACAGAGGAGGACCGTAGATCTGCAAAGCTAGACCGGATGAAAAAACACCTTGGTACTACAAGAGCAGCTTCACATGTCCACTCAATCTTTGATCCACCTTTTTATGAGGATGAACCTGCTCCAGCACCAAGTGCAAAGCAGAACGAAATGTCTAAACTCGAAAAGAAGATGAATGAGCTTGCAAAGCAGGTAGAGAAACTGAGCCAGAAATCTAAGAATCCTCCTTTTGACAGTGAGCAAAGTGAAATACTGAAGCAGAGAAGGGATGAGACTGCTAAACTAGAAAACAAGATTGATGAGCTATCCAAACAACTCAGGGAGCTCACTCAGAACCAAAAACCTCCTAAAGGAAGTGACAATGATGGTAGAGGATGCTTAACAACTAGCAGTGACAGTACTAGGAAGCCTGTTAAAAATCTTTCTATGCCAAGAGCGTGGTTTTGTTTCAGGTGTGGCGAAGATAACCATATTGCTGCCCGCTGCCCAAATGAACCTAATCAGGTACTAGTTCGTCAGAAAAATGCCGCGTTAAAAGAAAAGCAAACCCGGTTCCAAGCTCAACAGGCTACTGACCCTTTTGCTTTAAACTAGTAGCAGCTCCTGTAGTGGGACATCCAGGAGCTGAAGTTGGTATCAGTCCCAACTTAGTTGAGCAGAATGCCTGCACTCAAAGTAAAACGAAGACCCAGACAGTGACTCAAGATTTTAACTCCAGTTCCGGTTTGCCGCCCGGTCTCATAGGTCCTCGTTGTGCAGTTTCTGTTTTTGTTGAAGATGTGCGATGTGAATCCATCATGGACAGTGGCTCACAAGTCACTACAATGTCAGAGTCTTTTCACAGAAATAATCTTTCACATTTCCCCATTCAGCCAATTCAAGCGTTGCTTGAGATTGAAGGAGCAGGTGGACAGCATGTCCCCTATCTTGGCTATGTTGAGATCCGCATCACCTTTCCTCAAAACATTACAGGTAAAGAAGAGGAGTTTGTGGTTTTGGCTCTTGTTGTGCCTGACTGCCGCTTCAACAGCACCACACCTCTTTTGATTGGCACAAATGCATTGTTGAGACTCCATGATAAGTTATTTGAACGTGATGGTCCCGGTTTCATTAACAGATTGTGCTCTGAGGGTGTAGTGCAGGTACTTAAACACTTATCTCACACACATGTTGGTGACAGCCTTGCATGCCCAGTGAAGTTGCATGGACAGGTACCAATCATCATTCCAGGCAACCAAAGGTGCTGTGTCATGGGTAATGTAAGACTGAGAAAGAACATTCCCAACCTAAGTTTTGTCCTCGAGCCACATGAACACCAAAGGCTACCTGGAGATTTGTTCTCGAACCAGCCTTGATGGACATTCCATATAAGGCTAAGAGCAAGATCCCAGTTGTCTTACGGAACTTGAGTAGTCACAGCGTCACATTACAACCAGGAACTGTGGTCGCCCAGGTATGTGCGGCTCAGCATATTTCGCCTTTGACACCTGATTCAAGTGTGTCTTGTAATGACCAGCCAGATGTTGGAAAACTCAAACTTTGTCTTGATGGATCATCCATTTCAGCAGAATGGAGAGAGCGTGTCATCACCAAACTTGAGTCTATCCCAGAAGTTTTCGCAGTTGGTGATCTGTCTCAGGGTCACACCACAATGGTGAGGCACCATATCCGGCTGAAAGATGACACACCCTTTAAGGAACGGCCAAGGCCCATTCACCCAAACGACAGAGAAGCTGTTAAACAACATCTTAAAGAACTGCTTGATGCAAAAATAATCCGAGAATCAGAGAGCCCATATGCATCCCCGATAGTTGTGGTACGGAAAAAGACTGTTCCATCAGATTATGCGTTGACTATCGGAAGTTAAATGCACGAACCATTAAGGATGCTTATGCCCTCCCAAACATCGAGGAAACCTTTACAGCCCTAAGCGGTGCCAAATGGTTCTCCGTCATGGACCTTAAATCTGGTTACTACCAGGTTGAAATGGCTGAGGAGGATAAACCCAAAACTGCCTTCGTGTGCCCTCTGGGGTTCTATGAATTCAATCGCTTGCCCCAGGGTGTCACAAACGCTCCAAGTACTTTTCAACGCCTGATGGAGAAATGCGTTGGCGATCTGAACCTGACTGAAGTACTTGTGTTTCTGGATGACCTCATCGTCTTTTCAGACACTTTAGAGGAACATGAGGTTAGGCTCATGAAAGTGTTACATCGCTTAAAGGATTTTGGGTTGAAGCTATCCCCAGAAAAATGTCACTTCTTTAGACCCTCTGTGAAATATCTGGGTCATGTGGTTGACGCCCAAGGAGTTCACACGGATCCTGACAAGGTTTCTGCCTTGAAAACGTGGCCTCGTCCTTCAAACATGAAAGAGCTAAAATGTTTCTTAGGCTTTGCCGGTTATTACCGGAGATTCGTCAATGGATACTCCAAGATTGCGAAGCCGCTAAACAATCTTACAGCCGGTTATTACCCGCCCAAAAAGAGAGGTAAAGTATACCGCAGGGAACCATCCAGACCCCCTCCGAACATTAACCTACCTTTTGGAGAAGAGTGGACACCCGAATGTGAGAAAGCATTCAAAACTCTCATTGAAACCCTGACATCTGCGCCTGTCCTTGCTTTCGCCGATCCGCAGTTACCGTATATCCTTCACACTGATGCCTGTCGTGATGGGTTAGGTGCAGCGCTCTACCAAGAGCAGAATGGGAAACCGAGAGTTGTCGCTTATGCAAGCCGAGGACTTTCTAAGAGTGAGAGAAACTACCCCACCCACAAGCTCGAATTTCTAGCTTTAAAATGGGCAGTTTGTGAAAAATTTAATGGTTACCTTTATGGCTCTAACTTTACGATTGTGACGGATAACAATCCCTCACATATGTACTAACCTCTGCAAAGTTAGATGCCGCAGGCCATCGCTGGTTAGCTGCTCTGTCTACTTACCAGTTCACCATTAAGTACAGAGCTGGTTATGCCAACCGCGATGCAGACGGGCTGTCCCGACGACCACAAGATCCTCCTGCTGAAGATGAAGCTTTCATCAAAGAGAGAGACAGAATCGATGACATGAAAAGACGTCTCCTGGATGTGAGTAAAGAGATGAGTCATGAGGTGGTCTCCGCTTTGTGTCAGCGCCATCTTGTGGGGACCAAGGCTGAGCACTACTCAGACCCAGAACAACCCTTAGTTGCAGAGTCTCTTGTTGTCCATCCATCAGCAGTTTCGGACGTTTTTGGAGAAGACACACTACCATCTATGACAAGCTCTGACTGGTGCAAAGCTCAGAGAGGTGATCCAGTCATCTCACGGGTCATCACTTT
This sequence comes from Atherinomorus stipes, assembly GCA_023101725.1. Taxonomy (NCBI): domain Eukaryota; kingdom Metazoa; phylum Chordata; class Actinopteri; order Atheriniformes; family Atherinidae; genus Atherinomorus; species Atherinomorus stipes. The sequence goes on from JALJCO010010893.1 coordinate 5,275, forward strand.
CTTTGAAAGAGCTCAGAGACCCAGTTTCAGAGAGACAAATCTTGAACCTCTCGATGTTAGGCTCCTCCTCAAAGAGTGGAGAAAGCTTGAACTGCGAGATGGAGTGTTGTACAGGAAGTGGGCAGACAAAGACAACACAGTATGGCAGTTGGTCCTACCCCAACAGTTCAGAGAGAGCGTTACGTGGAATACATGATGAAGTCGGACATCTCGGTTTTGAACGAGCATTGCATCTTGCGCGTGCCAGATTTTTCTGGCCAAGAATGGCAAAGTTTGTAGAGGAGAAATGCAAACAGTGTCCACGCTGTTTCAGAAGGAAGGCGATGCCCCAAAGGGCAGCACCTCTTGAAAACATCGTAGCAACTTACCCGCTTGAACTCGTCTGTATGGACTATTTATCACTTGAGCCAGACAACCGAGACATTCGAAACATATTAGTAATCACTGACCACTTCACTAAATTTGCTGTGGCAGTGCCAACTAAGGATCAAAAGTCGAGAACCGTTGCAAAAGCGCTGTGGGAGAACTTAATCGTTCACTACGGGTTCCCCAGTCGCATACTTACTGATCAGGGAAGGGATTTTGAATCCCAGATAATCAAGGAGTTGTGTGCGTTGATGGGGACAGTCAAATCCGTACCACTCCTTATCACCCTCGCGGAAATCCGGTGGAACGGTTTAACCGGACGCTCTTAGACATGTTGGGTACTTTGGAAGAAAAGGATAAATATCACTGGAGAGACTTTGTCAAACCGCTAGCTCATGCGTACAACTGCACGAGAAATGACACGACCGGTTTCTCTCCGTACGAACTAATGTTTGGCAGACAACCCCGACTACCCATTGACCTGGTCTTAGGTATCCAACCAGAAACTGCCAATCTCAAGTCCCACTCAGAGTATGTGAAAAACCTCCGCCAACGCCTGGAAGAAAGCTACACTCTAGCTGCAAAGAACTCCCATAAGATCGGAGAAAAAAACAAAACTAGGTTTGACAAGAAGGTAAGAGTAGCAGAACTGTGTGAAGGAGACAGGGTTTTGGTAAGAAACATGAACGTAAGAGGTAAACACAAACTTGCAGACAGGTGGGAACAAAAAAATCTACATTGTGATTAAACGATTCAGTGATGGTCCTGTCTATGTCGTAAAACCTGAGTCAGGAGACGGACCACACCGCACCTTGCATAGGGACCTCCTCTTACCGTGTGGTTTCCTACCTGTAGAGGAGATGTTAGAACACAGCTCTCAACAGACTCCAAAAATGAAAAACTTGAGAAACAGGACCAAAACAGAAGAACAGATTTCTGACGACCTTGACAGTCTGGAAGATGGGGTGTATAGTGATGTGGATGAAATCTACCCACATTTTGTGGTACCAGAAGTGATAACCAGAGGTCCTTTCATCCAGACCGAAAGACTTATCACTGAACCTCAGTTTTCTACTGGTGAGGTGCATTCTAACTTGCCCAGGGCAGACCCCTCAAGTGAGGTCACACGGTCAGGAGATACCCATTCATTGTCTTCCACCTGAGCCTTCATTAAACTCTGAGGGTATTGGTGTGGCTGCACATCCCGTCCCCTCTAATGAGCATCCAGAGTTCGTTGTTATTGATATCCCTGAACAAACTGAACCTGTGGAGGGTCGAAACAGCACTAGTCTTGCCAAAGAAAATCCAGAACCAGAGGCAGTAGAATTGAGGCGTTCTGGCAGAGAGAGACGCCAGCCTCGTAAATTAACCTATGATGAGTTAGGCGAACCTTTAATTTTGGCTCTTAACTCATTTTTGTCAGAGTTTTGCAACCGAATCCTCTCGGAACACTTTCCCTCACCTGCCTGTTAGATAGAATTCCATGAAGGGACTCATGTACTTAAGAGGGGGAGAATGTAACCCAGGTTATTCGCTAGGATATGAAATTTCGTATTTTTTTGGTGGTCAGTGAACGCATCATAGGCCGCAGAGTGCTCTGAGCTGCTGCGTCACAACTTTCCCTCATTTTTCCTCTCGATTCACGGGTGAGAAGCACGTTGCTGTCGTGTCCGCATTACGGAAAGTCTGAGTGAGAAGCCATGTATCGTATGCACACGAGGCTGAGTGAATTCAACAGGTAGTCGCCATTACACAGATCCCTCTGGCTGGTTTTTTCCTGGGGTATCCGGTTCCACTGGAAAACTCCTCATGATGATCTTCACCTGAGTCATTGCCTGATGGAAAAGAACTACTGCAGGTCAACTCCTCAGTGAGCTGGATGCTGATACCGCTGGATGCCGATACCGCTGGATGCCGATACCGCTGGATGCCGATACCGCTGGATGCCGATACCGCTAGACACCACTGCATTCTAAGAGGCGGTAGGAATAGATTTAAGGGCCCCAACGTGCACTTTTAAACCCTGAGCTCAGGTCTTTTCTTTTCTTTTTTGGCCAAACAAACAGGAACATTCTCAATGGAAACTGTTTAGGCAGAGCAACATAAACGAAAGAGTTGCTGTTTCATCAGTTCCTTTCTTGGACAATTTCGATAACAAAAACTGACACTGTGGGATGAAATTCTCTCTCGTTACAACTTTCTTTTTGTTTGTATGTTAAATAAATTGTCATCTTCCTGTTAAGTGAATGTGGTGCTCATTGTAGGCTGGAAATCCTGACGCTCTCATGGTGGAGCTGCTGCTGCCAATCTCCTTTAAGTAAACCTAGACACTGATAAGAGTTAGACACCTTCGGATTTCTTTGTAACTTTTTATAAGCGAAACTGTGTTCTTTTGGGCCTGATTATGGTGTTGAACCTGATAATAGAGAATTAGTCTTTGCTGCCCAAGATCTACAGTTCAAACTCTCAAGCGTTAAAGCTTTGGCCCCAGATGCGTTACATAATGATATTATAAGCTTACTGAAACATTATGTGCAATAACTGGCATAAAAGTACTGATAAATACCAAAACATCATTACTAAATGTGGCATAATCATCATGACATCTGATAGGCTACCACCATCATGGGACACAGAAGGTAGAATCTGATAGGCTACCACCATCATGGGACACAGAAGCTAGAATCTCATAGGCTACCACCATCATGTGACACAGAAGCTAGAATCTCATAGGCTACCACCATCATGTGACACAGAAGCTAGAATCTGATGGGCTACCATCATCATGTGACACAGAAGCTAGAATCTGATAGGCTACCACCATCATGTGACACAAAGCTAGAATCTGATTGGCTACCACCATCATGTGACACAGAAGCTAGAATCTGATAGGCTACCACCATCATGTGACACAAAGCTAGAATCTGATAGGCTACCACCATCATGTGACACAGAAGCTAGAATCTGATAGGCTACCACCATCATGTGACACAAAGCTAGAATCTGATTGGCTACCGCCATCATGTGACACAGAAGCTAGAATCTGATTGGCTACCACCATCATGTTACACAAAGCTAGAATCTGATTGGCTACCGCCATCATGAGACACAGAAGGTAGAAGGCTCGTTCGACTTTGGCTATCTGCAGCGCAACTCGGCTGGAAGTGAGGGATTGTGGTCCTGGAATGTTGCATGCTGGTTAGAAACTTTGTCCGACTTCAGACTGCGCCTGCACTGCACCGGAAAACGTGACCAGACCACATGATCATCAAACATCGCGGGAGCCGTCCGTCTGCAGTCGGAGCGTGCAGTTACTCCTCAGCAACTGCAGCACCTGGACCTGCCTCCGCCGCCGCCGGAACCTGGTTCTGATTGGTTTCACCTCTCACTGACGCAAGCTCCGACCGTGGACGGGACTGTCCCCCAGTAATAAATCCATTTAGGTGTTTTAAACAGGCTACAAAATCAGCCTTGGTGTTTCATACTGTAGTTAGGCTGATGTTCACAAACCTGGACAGGCTGATATCTGACTGCTGCAACAGAGGAACACAAACGTGTTACAGCCACAAGTTATGCTACTCAGATAAATATAAAGCTTAACTAAGTTATACCAAAACTTTCACAAATCCTCTTCATAATTTGGATTTGATGGACTTATTGGTGTGTATCCACCTTTCCACATGCTCCCCCTTATGTTATCCATGAGTATGCTACCCAAATCCTTAATAAAAATAAAATAAAATAAATATATATAATATATAATATTTATTTCCAGCCCCATCTAGAAAAAATAAGTTTCTATTTCTTTATTTGTTTTTATATTATTCTTCAAGGCAAAGCATTTATGGTTTTTATATTTGAGCCTGGACATTTGCCAGATCACTGTCCTCTGTGTTTCACCTTAACAGGTAAACAACATTCTGTCTACTACAGTCCAGCACAAGTTCATGTTATCAGCATCAACAACACGCTGTTTCATTACTCTGAAATTAGACTTGATCACATCTGCACAGCGTTCAGTAACTTTGAGATAAATAAAGGCAAATGCCGCGAGATCCTCCGTTATTGCAGTCTTCACGTTGGCGAACTTGTCCAGCTGAGATGCGCTGCGTTTATGATCCGCCCCCGAGACTCACGCAGCTCTCGTCTGACCATGAAGTCAGACGGTAGACAGACGCAGTCAATCCGAACGAGCCTAGAATCTCTTAGGCTACCACCATCATGTGACAGAAGCTAGAATCTGATAGGCTACCACCATCATGTGACACAGAAGCTAGAATCTCATAGGCTACCACCATCATGTGACACAAAGCTAGAATCTGATTGGCTACCGCCATCATGTGACACAGAAGCTAGAATCTGATGGGCTACCGCCATCATGTTACACAAAGCTAGAATCTGATTGGCTACCGCCATCATGAGACACAGAGGGTAGAATCTCTTAGGCTACCACCATCATGTGACAGAAGCTAGAATCTCATAGGCTACCACCATCATGTGACACAGAAGCTAGAATCTCATAGGCTACCACCATCATGTGACACAGAAGCTAGAATCTCATAGGCTATCACCACTGTGCTGTTAAGAAAACATTTGTGAGCAGTCAATAAACACATGTAAGGCCTTTATTTTAAATGCAGTTTCAAGCATTTATTTATAAGATAGAAAACAGTGATGAGTCTGTGTCTGATTTGTGAAAGACCAAAATAAGCTGCCAGACTCAGACAGATATCATTGGTGTCGAACACAGAAAGTAATTGACAGATAAAAGAATGTAACTGGAGTTTTCATCAACTCATGTTAATTTAAGTGCGAGTCTTAGCAATAATACTCTAGCATAAATTTGCAAATACACAGCAAAAAAGGGCGGTATTATCCAGGGCCGTAGAGTCTGGTTCATTCTCACAGCAAAAGGAGCGTATATAATGGTCATTCAAATCATTTCAGCCCAATATTGGGGGCACTTACAGTTAATTTACATTTGAATTTTCGGTCAATAATCATTATTGAATGTGTTTAATTCAATAGGTAGGTTTCAGTCACGTCACCTGGACACAGCACGAAATGCAGACGGAGCGCAAGAAGTCTTTAACCAAGCGAAATGAGTGACAGCGAGTACGTTGAGGCTTTGAATGGGCTGGTCCAGACACCATATTGCCAAAAAATATATTTATATATACGGTAAGATATGAACCATGAAGTCTAAAAACCAAACTGGTCTTATAATCTTGTGGATTTACCGGCTGTAAGCCGATTTACATCACAAACCATCTCCCTGCTGACGAAGCAACGCTCATAACTTTACTTCTAGACACCCGATCTTAAAAATTCCAACTGTAGGGGGACTGATGCCCAAAATAAAGAAGTTAACGTGGTTTGGACGCGTCGGTCTCCCCCATGAGGTTGAGTTTCCTTTCCAATATTGCTTTCTCTCCCTAAGAGGACGCTATGGATTTTCCACACTGTTGCGGTGTTAACCTGTTTGTGAGCAGTGGAGGTGTGTGAGGCTCGGCCACTTTCACACATGAGGACGATCAGCTGTTGCTTTTTTAAACCATAATTTGCTTCATTGCGAGACCCATGTGCTGCAAAGCCCAGAATGAGGCTGCAAGCGAGGCAGAGATCCACCTGAGGTCCAAAAAAGGAAAGGAAAGGAAAGGAAAGGAAAGGAAAAATAAGAAAGCAATGCTCTTGACTTTACCCCTGTCTGTCCGATGAATGAAGCCTTCAGCAGCCTTTTCATGTCAGGTCAACCAGGATCCAAATAAGCTTTAAATGGCTGTCGCCTTGTTTGTGTGGGTAAAAGTGAGTTGTGCTATTTTAAATAAATAACCTAGCTCATAATATTGTTAACACTGAGTGTTTTTATGTGCTTAGATCTAGTATATTAATTTATTTTACTTCTGTTATCCCAAATCCCTAATCGAATTGTAGGCTGTGTACAGATGCGGGCATGAAAAAGTTCTGCCTTTTTCTGCCAGAAGTGGTGCAGTAATTGTGCACTATTACTGCACTATCACTGGCAGAACGATTTGTCTCGCGAATACGTCATCGCACACAGTGTCCAAACTTGGCGTGTGGAAACGTCCTTGCTCCGGGCGTTCATTAATGCTCTGAAATCGTTTCCCCTGGGAACACAGGCGTTTCTCTGTGCGATTGAATTAGCAGACAAGTTGCTGGTAAGTGGCTGGCAGTCGGCAGAAAGGGGAACTTTTTCATGCCCGCATCATAAGTCAAACCAATTTCTCCATGCTAGGTCTACCAGTCCTAGCTTGGAGACCCCCCTAAAAACTGGTTTGCTGCTAAAGAGAGGGTGGAAATAGCCTTAGCAATAAATAATAAAATAACTTACTTGTTTTAGAAAGTGGTCGCTGTAAACTCTGGCATTGGTAGACTCTGCTCCTCCCAACTGAAGACGGAGGTTAAAAATCCACGTTTTGCAGTGTTGCTTTGTCACTTTTTGACATTTTTCAACTTCGTGAACGACAGTTTTAGGTACTCCAAAAAAAAAACAAAAAACGTATCCTTTTCTCTGATAGCGTGATTGGAGCAGCCATAAACTGCAGACACAGAGGCATTTTCCACACAGATATTACAGTCGACTTTCCTTCTGGCCCTCCGTCTGCATTTCGCACGCTAGCGTCTTATGAACGTGACATATGGCTCACCAACCTATTGTCTAGATTTGGTATATTAAAAAGACGATATAAGGTCTTGTTTTAGACGTCTAAATCAAGACTAAAACTGTACTTTACTGTATTTTGATCAATGGCCATTTAAAATCATTTAACAGGGACTTGAGGCAGGAATTTGAAAAAAACCTAACATGAATGTCCCTTTTTTTCATACTAATAGGTGATGAATCGCTAAATACCAAAAATAACGTTTCCACCCATGTTTCTCTCCGTTGCCTTGAACAGGCTGTGTGCTCCAAAATGTGCTGCAATTCGGTGTCCGAATTTCCCGCGCTGCCCTGCGGACGTGACGTCAAATGACCTACATCCGCAGTTTTGATGCAGGAAAAAGACGGTCACGTTAAATAAAAACACTGTAAGCGATAGTTATGGATTTTTCTGCCGTCAGAATACGATCTAGATCAACTGAAAGACCACTTAAAATTGTAACTACGAAGAAAAAGCTTAGTAAACAACATTATAGTTTTCCAGCTCTGCCATGCGGACGTGACGTTACATGACGCTACATCCGCTGTTTTGATATAGGATGAAGCCGGTCGCGGTAAATTCAAACACTGTAAGCGATTGTTATGGATTATTCTGCCGTCAGCAAACAATCCAGATCAACTGAAAGACCACTAAAAAGTGTAACTACGGAGAAAAAGGTGAGTAAACAACATTATAGCTTCAGTTTGTGCACGCTCCGGTGACGGCTTGGCTCGTGGCTGCAGTTACCTGAAGCGCCAGTCGCGGCAGTCGCGAGTTTCGTTTCTTAATCTTGCCTCAAGTCCCTTTAAGTCCAATAGGGGATTATCACGCTTACCGGAACTTCCCGGTATTTGGACACTTCCTCTTCCGGGCCATGTTAACAACAGCCGTTCCTGCTCTGTTATACTGTTTAAATCATATAAACTCCAAACATACTTAAGTTTTCATTCCAGACTGAAGTGATACTGGATCAAAAGCTGGATCAAAGCGTACTGAATAAGTACGCTTTGATCCAGCTTTGGATCAAAGCTGGATCAGTAGGCTGGCGGACTACTGCTAACAGTAGTCCGTCAGCTACTACTCTGTTAAACTTTGTAAATCGGATAAACGCCAATGCCAAGTTTTCATTCCAGACTGAGTGATGCTAAGGAAGAAGTGGATCAAAACGACCGATTCGCCGCGGTGAAGGACCGAACGTTATAATAAAACGACACACGTTTGTTTGTAGCCGGCAGTCTGCACAGTCGTGTTGGCAGGCTAGCATTAGCCAGCTCGATGACGTGCCTAACTTTGTGCGGCTGAAAACACACAAGCATCTGAAAGCGTCTCCTTTTTTTGGCAGTCCCCAGTTGTTCCACTGGAAACGGGGAGGTACAGACCCAGTCTTCAGACGCTTGTATGTTTTCACAAGCGAAAAGTTGGTAACGTCAGCTAACGCGAGCTTGCTAACGCTAGCTGTAGTGTAGTCTGCATCATTGAAGTGCCGACTACAGACATACGTGCAACCTTGTTTTATTTTAAATTTCGGTCCTTCACTCCGACAAATCGCTTTCATCCACTTCTTCCTTAGTGTCTTTTCAGTCGGGAATCCATGAAAACTTAGGTGTACGGCTGGCGTTGTTTATTAGATGTGCACAATGGAACAGAGCAGCAACATCGAGACTTGGATTGAGCCATTCCTGGCCCGGAAGAGGAAGCTTCAAATGTTTCAACTTCCGGAAACCGGAACACGGAAGCGTGATAATCCTATATTTGGACAGCAGTTGTGCAAGTTACAGTTAATTTTTTGGTCAGTTGTTTTGTTTTATGTATTTAATTCAATGGTCTAAATGTATTCTAAAAAAAAAAAAGATGATATGAGGTCTTGATTTAGAAGTCTAAATCGAGTCTAAATCTAGACTACTCTGTACATTGATCAATGACTTAAAAATGTTTTTTCCAACATTTGGCCATCATTTATACAACTAAAGTTTTTTTTATTATTATTTATTTATTATTTAACAATTAATGGATTAAATTCTATCGTCTGGATTCGGGCTGTCTGAATTTTAGACAGGCTAATATCGGTCCACACCATTTACACTTTGGCTCAGTGGGAAGCATGATACGTCATATGCATGGCTGGAGCATCTGAATAACTGCAAAACGGCACCGTTTGAGGAGATCTTGATGAAGAAAGCAGTTGAAGTTCTGAATGTTATGGAGTGTTATGAAAAATACTCACTATTTATGTTATTGCTGATCATGCTAATTTATCTAAATCTCTGGAATCACGCGAATAGGCTACCCAGCAGGCACCCGACGTTAGTTGACGTTGATTTTTGGTTGGATTTAGGTTCTGACATCAGATACCCAAAATCCAACACTGGAATGTCATCAACTTACGTCAGCCTAACGCATGAATTAGACATTAAATAACTTTGATATTTGGTTGTTTTAAAGTTGTGTTGGTACCTAATCAATACCCAACATCTGTTCAACGTACTATCCCAACGTCATTTCACCGTAGAGTATTGACATGTTGTTGTTGGATCTTTTACCAAACATCAATATCTGTATAACGTCATTATCCCAACGTCCGACTGATGATCTGGTCTAACGTCATTAGACGTTAATATTTAGTTGTTTTTAAGTTGTTTTGGTACCTATTCAAAATCCAATGTCTGTTTAATGTATTATCCCAACATTGTTTCAACGTAGAATATTGACATGTTTTTGTTCAATCTTTGACCAAACATCAATGTCTGTAGAATGTCATCATCCCAACGTCTGACCAACGTTTTAGTCTAACATCATTAGACATTGATATTTGGTTGGTTTTAAGCTACATTGGTATCTGCTCAATACCCATCGTCTGTTCAACGTATTATACCAACATCAGTTTAACGTAGAATATTGACATGTTATTGTTGGATCTTTTACCAAACAATAATATCTGTACAACGTCATTTTCCCAACGTCCGACTAATGATCTAGTCTAACGTCATTAGACAATAAATATCGGTTGTTTTTAAGTTGTGTTGGTACCTAATCAAAATCCAATGTCTGTTTAACGTATTATCCCAACGTCAGTTCAACGTAGAATATTGACATGTTGTTGTTCAATCTTTGACCAAACATCAATGTCTGTAGAATGTCATCATCCCAACGTCTGACCAACGTTTTAGTCTAACATCATTAGACGTTGATATTCGGTTGGTTTTAAGTTACGTTGGTATCTACTCAATACCCAACGTGTGTTCAACATATTATCCCAACATCAGTTCAACATAGAATATTGACATGTTGTTGGATCTTTGACCAAACATCAATGTCTGTAGAACATCATCATCCCAATGTCCGACCAACGTTCAAATCTAACAACATTAGACATTGATATTTGGTTGGTTTAAGTTACGTTGGTACCTACTAGATACACATCAGTTCACTATATTATCCCAACCTCAGTTCAACATAGAATATTGACATGTTGTTGTTGGATGTTTGAACAAACATCAATGTCTGTGCAACGTTATTATCCCAACATCCAACCAAAGTTCAAATCTAACAACATTAGAAGTTGATATTTGGTTGATTATTTATACATGTAGCCAAACAGTAGAACTTGATCCGTGTATATATCCGTGTTACTGACGTCAAATCCCAGTGCCACTAGACCAAAAACTCATATGTAAGGTGGAAGTTTTTATTAGATTGGGTTTAGATGTAATAATTTTCAATGTTTATTTGATGTCAGAATCCAACATTGCATAGCCATGTTGGATTCTGACATTCTGACAGTTATGGTATTATAGTTTAAGATGAAAATCAATTATGTTGATTTAAAAAAAATATATTTTGCTCTAAATCAGTGATTCCCAACCCTGGTCCTCAAGGCACACTATCCTGAAGACTTTCTATGTTCCCTGTAGAAACACAGCTGACTCACATTAATGGGTTAGTAGCATACTGGTGCAAAGCTTGTCAGACATCCTTTTGATTTGAATCAACTGTGTCCTAGCTGGGCAAACTGGAAAGTCTTCAGGATAGTATGCCTTGAGGACCAAGGTTGGGAATCACTGCTCTAAATAGTATATTTCTTTCAGTTAGGTTGACTTCAACCCTGAATGTTGATCTGACGTGGAAAGTCAACATGGATGTTATATTTCGTTTGAAAATTTAATTTGTGGTGACGTAAAACACCAACGCTGACTTGACATAAAAATCCAATGTTACATTTTGGTTAAAAGTGAATATTGGGTAGTTGTCAAACCCCAACGTTGATTTGACATAAAAATCCAATGTTGGATGGACATTACATTTTGGTTGACAATGAAAATTGGACTGATGTCAAATCCCAACGTTGATTTGATGTAATAATCTGTCCAACGTTGGATTTTGATATCAAATCAACGTTAAGTTTAGACATCAACCTGATTTTCATTTTCAACCAAATACAAACGTCTATTCAATGTCCCTCTGACATCTAACTGACGTCCGGTGCCAGCTGGGTAGGGACAACCAGTCTCCAACAGCTGTTTCAGGTGAAGAGGAGACAGGTAAAGACTCTGGTTTCTTTATGGTGAACCTGCTGGCGACCATGGTAACTGTCTCCAGGAAGACTTGCCTCGCTTTCTGGACAGAAACCCTGGAGTTTCTCCAAACTCAGGATTAACAGTTTCAGCCACCCCTCTGTCAGGTCCAGATCTGCATTCCCCGCCTCTCCTCCTGCTGAGCCTGGTTCAGCTGAAATGTGAAGCTTTTAGCATCAATGTGTGATGAAAGTGTGAAGCTTTAGCCTCAGACTGCTGCTGCCGATGAGTCAGAGCCTTATCGGACCAAGAGCAGAGTTCTGGTCTGCAGTAATGTGGCCTCCATTGATTTAAGCAGCAGAGTGCTTCTGAATGCAATGAAAGGCCTTTTAGTAGCGTATCACACGCATCACGCATGTTTGTGTGTTCCTGCTGCAGATGGTAGAAAGAAAGCTTCCAGTCCCGTAGCTGGAATATAAAAATCCACAAATCGGAATTAAATATTTATATGGAAGAGAATTAGGGCCACTAAATAAATAAATAAATAAAATTCTGGGGAAAAAAGTCAGAATTCTGACTTTTTCAGAAATTGGAAAAAAAAATCTCCTGAAAAAAAAAAAATATATATATATATATATTATATATATATATATATATATATATATATATATATATATATATATATATATACATACATACATACATACATACATACATACATACATACATACATATATATATATATATATATATATATATATATATATATATATATATATATATATATTGTGAGGGAGAAAAGTCAGAATTCTGAGATTAAAGTAAGAATTTTGACTTTTTCAGAAATAAAAAAAAAATCTCCTGAATTTTTTCTTTTAAATGTTCTGGGAAGAAGTCAGAATTCTGACTTTTTTCTCAGAAATCTAAATTTTGAGAAGTTGGGGAAAAAGGTTTTTTTTATGTTCTGAAAAAAAGTCAGAATTCGGACTTTTTAGAAATTGGGATTTTTTTTCTCAATTTTTCCCCAATCTCCTGATTTATTCATTTTAAAAATGTTCTGGAAAAATAGTCAGAATTCTGACTTTGTCAGAAATTAGGATTTTTCCCCCCCTTAATTCTGAATTTTTTCCTCTCAACTCTGATATTTTTCTCAGTAAATGGAAAAAAAAAATTCCTGTTTTTTTTCTGGAAAAAAGTCAGAATTCCGATATTTTTTTTTTAAAATATTCACTTTTTTCTCCCGAATTTTTTTTCAGATGTTCAGAATATTTTTTTCTTTAGTGGCCCTAATCCTCTTCCGTACTCAGCGTCATTCACGTAGACCTGGGTTTCGGAAAACCTCTGGACCAGGATCAGGGAAACTTCGCGCCTTTACGCACGACGTAACTTTCGCGTTCCAGACAAAATGGGATTTTTTTCTGGCTTGTTGTGTGTAGCTGCATGAAGCTGCTGCTGGGGACCATCACGCGCATCCATCAGGTTTTAGGTTTGTCTGACAGCTGATGACCTTCATCGTTCCTCTAAGGCTCCATCACCCTCCCCCTTCTTCCACATACTACAACCCGGCCTGCTGTCGGACAGAGTCCTGATCCAGCAGGAGCGAGGCTGAGAAGCGGCTCGTCTCCATGGAAACGCTTCACCAACACAAAACGCCTCCTCCGAGCCCAGCGCCTGTTCCTGGCCTGAGTACATCAGTGAGTTATGAGCAGATTTATGTTGGGCATTAGGCTGATGCGCATGAAACAATCAACAAGCGCGAGCCCTTCAGCGTACATGAAACACCGCGTGACCTCGCGCTGCCTCCAGGTAAATCACTGATCCACGTGCCACAGGCAGCATCAGCAGGACGTCGTTCCACAAACACAAGCTTCCATTTACTGGAGTTTGAAAGTCATCCGGTCTGTTGTGTTACTGGGAATGTGGGTCATGTTACAGAGACCAGTAGGAGTCCAGCATGCCGCGTGAAGGACCCGCTGAGGCCTAGAACTGTTGCGTAACCGGCTCTCACACACCCCACCCACATGGCTTCATTTATGCCACTTTCTCATCCAGGCACGGCTGTTTCCTTGAACAGGGCTGCCCTCTAGTGGACACTGACCTGTACTGGTTGAAACCCAGTTTACATAAATGGGATTAGGAGGCGAACACAGTCCAGTTTATCTGCTGTTTCACGAAACTGAGATGAGGGATTAAACTGGGATTTTCTGGTTATTCCGCCTGAATTTTTCCTTGATTCTGTTTCACAGAAGCAGCAACTTATCAGTTACCATGGAGATTTATTCTGTGACGGCAGCCTGCTCCAAGGTTTAGTGGATGCTGGAACCAGTTAAACCAGTTTAAGGCTGGATTCCACCTGTGATGCTGGAGCAGGGCCACTCTGGCCACTTTGGTGCCTTAGGTGAGGTTATAGTTTGGTGCCCACATGTGTCTGGATTTGGTCACATTGAAACACGACTGCTGCTGTAATAATGAGTAAAGTCAGCGGCTGCTGATGGTAGCTGGACTCAGACACAGTTACACCTGCATCCAGTCTGTGTCTTCCTTTCATGTCGTATAGATAGACTTTATCTATGATCTATATTTATTATTATTAGTAACAAATATTAACTGAAAAATTCAGCAATAATTTATTGCTAGAATAATAGTGATGACTACATACATAACAGTGATGAAGCGTCTGCAACCTGCAGCGACACAGCTGCAAGTGGTTCTTTGGCTCTCAATAACTTTGACTAAAAGAACCAACTTTTAAATACCTGTGTGTATATATACAACATTTTTAACAATAACAGATTTTGCCTTTAAAAATATGTTTTAAATCTCTCTTTCTTGTCATTTGCTTGGAAATTAGGGGTTTTACCCACATTTCCCACAAATATCCACATTTTTATTCATATATATCTTTTATACAGCTGAGTCCCACTGAAGAAAATCTGATTGAAGAAAGTGCATCTATCCTCTTTCTGCAAGTTTTTTTTTTTAATTTTAAAACCTAAATGTAAAAAGTCAGTTAGCACATTTTCTACAGTAAGTATTTACAAAAAATAAGCTGCCTTTTTTTTCAAAAGGACATGAAACATTTGCAGCTCTAAACAACTTTTATCATGTCTTGAGTCTGAAAATGGCTCTTTGGATTGTGAAGGTTGCAGACCTGTTCTAGAGGCATCTGCAGGACTTTCAGTGAATGTGGACAGATGCAGATTTACCTGCAACTGGAGGCTAAAGTACAACTTGTAGCTGCAGCACAAAGACTAAAACTTAATGGCCTACAGTAACCTGTTAAACATCAGTTATTAATTTTTATAGATTTTTTTTATTTATTATTGCTTTTGGCAGATTCAAGTTATTTCTGTAACCACTGAGGTTTTTTTTTTTTCCATTTTATTTTTCCATGAATAAAGTGGTACCAATAATTTTTTTCCACGTCTGTTAGTCAACTCAGGTGGTCAAGATTGCTACACACTTGTGGAAATGTACACGTATGTATACTTAAAATGTCTAGATCTAAAAGACACTCTGATCATATTGTAAATACTGTACCTGTGATTTTGTAGATCTGTTGTAATCTGTAAATTCTGAATCTGTAAATATGTAAAAAAAAATTAATAAAAAAAGAATTTAAAAAAGTGTAAAAAAAAGGAGAACAAATAAAATTGGTGAAGGGGTTTACATAGTCTAGAAATAAAAAAAACTAAATGTGTATATTTAATCTATACTATATTAATAAATTGATTTTGAAACTAGAATATTGATCAATTTTATGAATTTAAAACACAAATTTTTTATATTCTGAAAAAAGTTATTTATATTTCTTTTTATACAATGTGCATAAAATATAAATAAAAATGTGTAGACAAACAAACACAATAAATAATACATAAATGAAACTGAGGAAAAATATTTTTGAAACCGTACAATTTTTCTCTGGAAATTTTTTTGCTTGATTATATTCTCTAAGAAGATGTTTTATTAAAAGTAAACATCTTATTTGGACTAAGACAAAAAGAAAATGGGGAGTTTTTATTATTTATGCTTTTATTTTTCCAGACGAAAAGTGTTAGGTCGAAAGGTGCTAGCCACACACCTACGACGTTTCCGTGTTTTGCGCATGCGCAGAAAGCTTTGATGTGTTGACGGGTAGGATGAAATGTCAGAACACCTGACCATCTGAATCTGAATAGGGATGGACGATACCAAAAACTTTTATTGTCGATACAATACTAGTAGTTTATGGTACTTTTATTCATTACTTTTTCATCAATATTGATACAGATACTTTTTTCCCTTGAAAGAAAATCAAGATTGTACAGTTTCCATTAATAAGCTTACAAGAGCAATATTAGATATAAGTAAAACTATAGAACAGAAGTACTGGAAAGAAATGCATAATAAAAAAGCAGGATGCGAGTGTGTTTTCTGAGTTTGTTGTGCTGCTGTGGTGTATTGGAGCTACAATCTGAACCGTGTAGTAACTCGTTCGACCTAGCTGTGTGGCAATAAAAGGAACTTGAACTTGAAATATATTGATGAGTAAATTAAACAAAAATAAGATTAAAACCTTCTTTCAATTATCCAGTAACTTAAATAGGCTACAGGTTAAGATTATTTAAATTTATTCAGTGGAAAATATTCAAATACCAAAACATAATATGCAATAACCTGCATTAAAGCACTGAAAAATACCAACATCATCATGGCATCTGATTGGCTACCACCATTGTGTGATACAGAAGCTACAATCTGGCTGCTTTCACATCATTTTGTTGCCTAAAACTCTCAGATGTGGAAACAAATTGCATGTTTTGTATCTGTACAGCGGTATCTCTGTACTAAAATATACGTATATATATATATATATATATATATATATATATATCGAAGTATCGACTCCAGCGTATCGGTATGCCCATCCTGTATCTGAAATAAAATTGAACTGAATGCAGCCCCTGATTTAAGATTTTAATTAACGCTCCTGTTTCACTGGGCTGAAAATGATTCTTCAATGTGGTTAAAGTCTGAGAACCGCTGAGACCTTAAAGACCCCAATCTGAGTCGGATTGATCGGGATTATCGCGTGGTCTGGTAGGTTTCGTTGTCTGTGGGCGGAAGCCACGTGAAGGTTCCTCACTTGTGTGTGTCCTCCGCGTGTTTTTGTCCCCGCAGTAATGGTACCGTGCTTCGTGCAGGGCATTATGTGGAATTCCAGGCCTACTTCTGCCAACCTTTGGACCAGCTCTCCTGGAAATCAACCTTCAACGGGTCTTCAAACAACGTGGCCTAGATTTCCCGCCTCGGTGACCGGAGAGGTGTCTGCTTCCCAGCCGACGTTCGTGGCCGCGGACTGCGGGTCCGCAGTGGTCTCGCCTTCGGTCGTAGGCCTACCGCTGTTTTACACCCCGCTGTTTGTCAACCAGACTGCCAGTAAGCCCCTGCAGACGGCCCGGTAACACGACGCACCTCCGCCACAACTGAACGTTTTTCTTTCTTTCTTTTTTCAGGATCCGGTTCAAGTTCTGAGAACAACTTTAGCTCAAGAGAGCAGAGCAGAAAGTTCTTCCTGCAGAGGTAACCTGCTTTTTTCGGTCATCACTCGGCTATCAAACGTCTGTGGATGAAACATGAGTCCCTGTGATGGTTTCTGCAGGTCTGTGCTGGACTTGGTGAATTCTCATCATTATCTGGAGTTCAGTGATTCGGAGCTGCTACGCTGGTATCTGTGTTTGTCCCCGGAGGACAGGAAGATCATACTGGGTACGTCCTCCAGGCACAAGTCATTACCGCTGATATATTTAGCTGGTAAATTGCTGATTTTTTAAAAATAAATATGATTTCTAGTTGAAAACTGCCAGATTAAGGGTCTGAAGGCCTTTTACATTTGAGAAAGAAAGCTACGTCACAGCAACGTGACGAGGGTGCCATCTTGACTCAATTCAAGTCATTTAAGTAATTTATTTTACTGGGAAGGATGTCATAGAGGGTGGAATTACGCAGTGATACGGTCTCAAACTTAAAAGTTTGGTACCCCTTTACTGTGCAGTTAATGTTAATCACGACAGGCAGCCCTATGTCTGCATCTGCTGGTCTAGAGGTGTGGATCTAGAACTGGGGGTCTGAATCTGCAGGTTTATATTTTTTTTCACTACCAGTATTGGTACTTTTTCTCCCTTCAAGGTCCCTTGTTATTCAGACTGAATTTTCTAAGTGCTTGAAATGTTCTGTGATGTTTTAACGTACAAATAGACTAAAAACACTCATAAAAAACAACTTTGTAGTCATCAAGAGTCTTTGAACTCTTGATTAAGACACATTGAGACCAAAAATTTGCTCAATGTGGTGCGCCTATCATTTTTCAGGTGTAGGTGAAAGAATTTCTCCATGTGTCTGCTGCACGTTCTGTGTTTATTTCCCTCCTAACGGAAGTTATTGTGATAAAACCCACACTTAGGGCGCGTCTTCATCTCTGACTGGCTCTGATCTACCATGAACTTGAAATAAAGACCAGCAGGTGCAGTGAAGAATGACACCGGCGAGACCCACGTAAACTCATGTAAATTGTAAAACATGGAATATGATGCAAAATGCTCATGTGGTTGTCATCAGCTATCTTCACGAACTTCAGAGCTTTTTTTTGTCTGAACGAAATGAAGCAGAGAGCCGGATGAGAGTTGCAGCTGTGACGCTGCAGCCTCCGTCTGTGTGACATCACCTGACCTGACGGAGATCCAGCAGAGTCCTGCTGCAGGTCCAGTTTTAGGCTACCGACCCGCACCCATCTGGATCTGTGAAGATGATTACCAAACCCGACCCGTGTCCCACATCTGCCAGTGAAATCTGGAGCTGTTGATGTAGGCTAGACCCCGCAACCTTCAGCCTGCTCACCGCCAAGCTTCTCCTTTCAAAGCTCGGAAGCGGGTGAAAGCCAGACCAATATCAACCCTGGTTTTCCTGCGTGCATCGAAAGGCAGAGACACACCGGGCCGATTTTCGGTCGTCGTGGAGTCTTCTGAAGTCGGGGGCTGTGAGTCAGTTTGGTGTGTTCTGTGCCGTCGGCGGTCTGCAACCGTCTCCAACACCATCTGCGTTCTTTTCAGATGATTGAACGTGTATAATCAGCGTCGTTCAGTCGGCGATGAGCTGACCAGTTAGATTGGAGGTGAATCAGCAAACGAGAAGACCCGAAATGAAAGTTAACAAACCAGATGAAGTGCGGACATAATGCAAACTCGCATGTCGTCCCAGACTGCTAGCAGTCCTCGCTCTGTGCTAACAACAGCTGCAGCTTTATGTGTTTTCGGCCTGAGAAATGGTCCGTCACTTCGCCTGCTGTCGTGACGACATTATATTTTGCACATGCGCAGAAGGTGCAACCAGGTCTGGAGTCGGCTCGATGTGTTCTTCGGCACTTTTCTCACCGTGTTGGCAAGACTGAAGCCGATAGGTCAGCTCGACCCCATTTTCTGGCGATGGCCGTGACGGTCGGCAGTCTGTCCGATGTGGCAATGCCTTAAAGCTCTTTTCCCAGCAGAGTACTTCCTTTTCTGTGCTGCGTCCGCTTTTTTTTTTTTTCCTCTGAGAGTTTAAGTGACTGGCGTCTGCTCCAATCATGAGCTTATCCCCGCACAGCGTCATGCCCTTAGCTCCGTCATTGACTCGAGATCTATACAGATATGTCCGCCCAGAAACGTCCCGAATGCACCAAAACAAAGGGAAAAGACGAAGAAACTGGACGTGACGTAGTGAGTAGAAGCTTTACACAGCTTTCAGTATGGATTTTTATGGGTTTCTTGTAGTTTTTAAGTTACTTTCCCAGTTTTATAGACGGACATGACGGCTCAGTCTTCTGTTTTTTTGCCAGTTAATGTTTAAAAGCTCATAAGGACGGCGTTGATTTATTTATGTTTCCTGCAGATCATAAATACATTAGAAGAGGATGAAATAAGTTGCTCTTACTGGTTAGTAGCTTCCTGCAGTCTCTGCTGGTGAAGTTTACTGGATGTGATCAGACTTTTACTACAAGGAACCAGGGCCTGCGATTGCTATAGGCGACGTAGGCGACAAACTGAGGGCGCCCACTCCTGGTGTGTTTAAGTACATTTTCCACAGATCCGGCGGTAAACAACACGGCGATGTAAAACATGCAGCAATAAACACATGACAGTGCCCTCTGGATATTGATTTAAAAGAAAGAAAGAAAAGAAAAAGAGAACGCGTGATCTCGTCTGCCGCAGCTTCTGCAGTGTCGTGAACTCTCATAGACGCGCTTTGCGGCAGCTATATGTTGTACTGTTTAAGCTAGAAAAATGTACTATATGATGTGGTTTCCAGTAAATTATGGACGCTACCTACTTAGGACACTTGGATTACATTGGACGTATGGAGGAATATTGCCTAATTTTTGTGGACTTTTTATGTAGGGATGTGCATTTCAGGCAAAAATACTATTCGATAATCGTGGGGCAGTCATCGGTTGATTTTCGAATATTCGCCCCCCCCCCCCCCCCCCCTCCCCCCGCGCGCCCACACCTGCTGCTGCGGAAACAGAGATCTGAGATTTTTCAGAGCTGTCTTTTTATTTTGTATGGCAGGTTATTGTCACATATGATTCCGTTGTCAGCGCTGTCCAGGAATCAGTTGTCAGAGCCACGTTTTCGACTTTCGTTAACAAAGTGCACAGCTCACTTGCTTGATCATCAAAAGTTTCTCAAGTCTTGCTGTAATTGTTTTTCTCGACGGGACTGAGAACTCTGGCTCAACAAATGCCATCAAACTCCGAAAACCTTTTGCGATCATCTTTGAGATGAGGGACGCCGTTTGCTCCGCACGTCTGTCATCACATGTACGTTTTCTGGTGGCAAAGCTGGTAATTGACTGTTGCTGTGACGACGGCCCGCCGCTTTCACTCGGATGCTTTGCTCTCATATGAGAGTGCATGGTTGTCGTAGACCTGTGATATGAAAGCTTTGCCTCGCAGAGTTTACATTGTACCTCTGTTTCGCTCGTTTTTTTGAAATAGCTCCACATGAGACTTTTTGACGGCTGCTGCAGTAATCTCTCCATTGTGCCTTCTCCGGTTTGTTTCTTCCTCTACGAAGAATGGCTTGGCATCTAGCCCGCCACAGTGTGTATCATCACATGGTATGCTGCACCCGTGCGGTAGCCGCCAGAAATACCTTTTTTTCGCCAGATTCACTATTCGTTTTTATGATTTACTATTCGTTGTTTTTATAATTTAACGACTATTCGAATATTCGAAAATCGATGCCCATCCCTACTTTTATGGACCTTTTTGGTCCAGTCACCAGTTAACCAGTGAATTATTCCAAAACATGTAAATCAGTGAGCCGACCGCAACTGCTTCTACTCGTGCCGTGGTGTCATGGAGAGGCTAATTGCTAGCGAGCATTGGCTTTTCAACTTCAGATATTTGCGTGAATATAAGTCTGATTGACTTCTAACTGCACAGAACTACTTATTTTGTTTTGTTGTATTGCAAAATTACTTGAAGTTTTGGTCGTGTCATCAGCCCTTTAAGAGCAGAAGTACTGGAAAGAAATGCTTTAAAATCGATTAATTATATTGATGAGTAGATTAAACAAAAATTAAATTACACTTTTTAAATGATAGAAAAGTTCAGCTACAGATGAATCTGATGTGAATGTTTTACTTGTTGGCTGCTTCCAGATGAAGGCGGCTTCCATCAGTTCCTGCAGAGCCACCCGGGCCTGGAGCTGAGTCAGGATCACGTTTCTGTCAAGTGTAAGTCGTGGACCTGCTACTGTCCTCTAACGTCTGTTTACACTTAAACAGAGAGCCTTTACTTGTCCACAAACAGATCGTTCTGGGAGTGATGCGATCCCCCCGCACGTCTTGATATCCAGAAAGCATAGGTACGTCTCAGTGGTTTGTTTTTATATCCCTGTGGGGTTCATCCATTGACATAATGCATTCCCTAGCCCCTTAACCTAAACCCAACGCCCAAACTGATTGCCTAAACCTAACCCTTGCCCTAATCCTAACCAAAACCTAACTGTAACTTCAGGTGAATTCCAATTCCTGTCTTAACCCTCAATCTCAAAAATGCGCACTCCCTCAAAGTGCAAGTGCTGTCCCGATTCTCAGAAAGTTAAGTTAAGGGGCAAGTTTAAGGGCTGTATCGCCCTCAATATTGAGATTCTCTGACACCACCCTTGTGAGAAGGGCTACCCAGAATGCAAGCGGCAAAGAAGGCGAGCTACAAATCTTAAGCATTTTCTTTGTTAAGCCTGGCATACACTGCGATTTATGGCCGTTTTTGAGCCGATTTTCCAGTCGTGCGAGAAGTTTGGTGATCGGGCCGACTTTTGGCCAAATCGTGCGTCGTGCAGTATACTAGGGGGTCACGAGAGGCGACTGGCACCTCACGACGAACTCACGATCAGAAATCGTGAGTCGCAAGAAAATCAAACCTGTTTGATTTTGTGGTCGTGGCTCGTGAGTGAATCGTATGTTGAAGCGGCGCCACGACCAGACTGAGAACTCTTTCCTCGGAGATTTTCACATTTCGCATGTGCAAAACAAAAACCAGAGGTAAACCAGAGGCAGCATGGCCACTCGGCTTGTCATTTGGATGGAGATCTCGTTGTAGAACCGGCAGACCGTACAGCCCACGTCTGCTCAGACAATTCCTCGTCCACACGCGACGTCGTCGCCTTTTATTTTTGGCGAATTCTTCACAAAGAAGAGCGCCAATCGCCAAGGCAGCACAGTTTTTTTGGTTATAGCATAATGTTGCTGCTGCTGCTGTTGTTGCTGTTATTAGGCCCGAGCACCGAAGGCGGTGCGAAGGCCTATTGTATCTCTAGCGTTTTTTCTTCTTATTATTATTATTATTAGGCCCGAGCACCGAAGGCGGTGCGAAGGCCTATTGTAATGCAAGCGTTTATTCCTATTCTTATTATTCTCGTTCTTCTCTCAAATGAATTGCATTTTTGGGGGCCTGAACATGCTCAAAAAGTCCCCAAATTTTGGCTACCCCCCCAGACGAATCTGAAAAATTTCGTATTTTTGCGTTTTCGTGACCGCTCGGGCAAAATTGCGCGAGAGCGCCACCTTTTGTAAAGTCCCCAGAACTGCATGTCACCGATTTGCACGAAACTCGGGACACTTGTTCAACATGTCGGGGCGGACAAAAAAGCCTCTTAACGTCGTGGTGCCAGGTCTACAGGAAGTCGGCCATCTTGGGTCAAAGTCGCCATTTTGGCGTTTCACTCATGTCGCATTTGCGTTAACTCCTCAGAAACCGCTAATGGTACAGTCATCCCGATGGTCTCTTTCTGTTCACAAGGCATGTGGGATTTCTAGTTGTGCTCTGCATTCAGAAATCTGCAAGCGTGTGGAGGGGGCGGATCCTCAAAGTTGACCTTCTCGCCATGAAACACGAAACTGATATAACTCGGGCATAAAACCAGATATCTGCACCAAAATTGCTACGTGTGATGCTGGTCAGATGCTGAACACACCTATATGACCGTTTCCGGTTTTTGCCTTAGCCCCGCCCCTTGGGGACAGGAAGTGTCACTTTTCAGTGTTTGGGGACCAGAACTTCATTGATGAAGCCGATGGATTTGAAAGTGCTTCCAAACGTGTCAAACCCTTCCACGATGCCACAATAAAAAACTCAAGTCGATACGCCAAACGCAACCATGGCGAATATCAGCCCAACGCCATGGAAACAGGAAGTACATGGAAATGACACAGAGAAAGGTCCGATCTCCATCAAACTTGCTACAGATGATGATGGTCATCCCCTGAACTCATTCACGTGGAGATATTTTGGAAATCGTTAAAAGTAGCTCAATAGCGCCCCCTACAAATCTTCAAATGATCAGCCCCGCCCACCACAATGACCCACAAGCATGAAATTTGGCACAGTGGTAGAACATATAAGGACCTACAAAAAACCCTCTTGGACCATTTGGATTAATACGACAGAAAGTCGGCCATTTTGAAAAAAGTGCCATTTTTCTGACAATTTCTTGATGACATATTTGCGTTAACTCCTCAGAGACCGCTAATGGTACAGCCATCACGATGGTCTCTTTCTGTTCACAAGCCATGTGACATTTCTAGTTGTGCTCTGCATTAAGAAATCTGTAATCGTGTGGAGGGGGCGGAGCCTAAAAGGTGACCTTCTCGCCATGAAACACGAAACTCATATAACTCTGGCATAAAACCAGATATCTGCACCAAACTTGGTACGTGTGATGCTGGTCAGATGCTGAACACACCTATATGACCATTTCCGGTTTTCACCTTAGCCCCGCCCCCTGCGGACAGGAAGTGCCTGTAAATGAGACACGGATGGCCACCTCTTGATCAAACTTGGCACAGACGATGATGTTCATAACCTGATGTCATTTACATGGACACATGTTCCAGAATTTTTAATGTGGCTCTACAGCGCCCCCTACAAACCTTCTAATGATCATTTAGGCCTAACAGAAAAACCGAAGACCATGAAATTCAGCCCACTGGTAGAACATGACAAGGATTACATGGATACGTGTTCCTGAAGTTTAAATGTGGCTCTACAGCGCCCCCTACAAACCTTCAAATCATCATTTTGAGCTAACACATCAACCAAACGCCATGACATTCGGCACACTGGTAGAACATGACACGGACTACGCGGTGCATAGGCCTGAGCGGCGCCAGAGGTGCGAGGGCCTTCATCGCCGCTTGCGGCTTTAATTATTATTATTATTCTTCTTCCGCACATATTTTGCCATTTTTGGGGGCCTGAACATGCTCAAAAACTCACCAAATTTTGGCTACCCCCATATTCGTAATCGAAAAATTTAAGAATTTGCCATTTTCGGGACCGCACATAGCTCTCTAGCGCCACCTTTTGCGATTATGCCAGAACTGCATGTTGCAGAATTTTACCAAATTCGGTACACTTATTCTACATGTTGATACGGACTAAAAAGCCTCTTGGACCCATGCTCTAAGGTCAACAGGAAGTCGGCCATCTTGGATCAAAGTCGCCATTTTGGCGTTTACTCACATCGCATTTGCCTTAACTCCTCATAAACCGCAATTCGCACGGTCACCACGATGGTCTCTATGTGTTCACAAGACATGTGACATTTCTAGTTGTGCTCTGCATTCAGAAATCTGTTAGCGTTTGGAGGGGGCGGAGCCTCAAACATGACCTTCTCGCCATGTAACACGAAACTGATATAACTGGCATTAAACCAGATATATACACGAAAATTGCGACGTGTGATGCTGGTCATATGCTGAACACACCTATATGACCATTTCAGGATTTTATAATTAGCCCCCCCCCCTGGGCGGTGCCGCAAATTTAGCCTCCTCGCCATGAAACACGAAACTGATATAACTCTGTCATAAAACCAGATATCTGCACCAAAATTGATACATGTGATGCTGGTCAGATGCTGAACACATCTGTGTGACCACTTCCGGTTTTCGTCTAAGCCCCGCCCCCTGGGGACAGGAAGTGTTGCTTTTCAGTGTCTGGGGTCCACAACTTCACTGATCAAGCCCAGGGACTTGAAAGTGCTTCACAACGTCTCAAACCCTTCCATGATGATGCAATAAAAACCTCAAGTCGATTCGCCAAACGTAACCATGGCGAATATCAGCCCCAACGCCATCGACACAGGAAGTGCATGGAAATGAACCAAAGGAAGGTCCGATCTCCACCAAACTTGCTACAGATGATGATGGTCATCCTCTGAACAGATTAACATGAAGATTTTTGGGATATCTTCGAAAATGGCTCTACAGCGCCCCCTTGAATCATTCAAACTAGTATAACTCTGGAATAAAAGCTGATATCTGCTCCAAATTTGCTATGTGTGATGCTGGACAGATGCTGAACACACCTATATGACAATTTCCGGGTTTTGCTTTAGCCCCGCCCCTTAGTGACAGGAAGTACATGGAAATCACACAGAGACAGGCCCGATTTCCTCCAAATTTGCTACAGATGATGATGGTCATCCCCTGAACTCATTCATGTGGACATATTTTGTTTATCTTAGAAAATGGCTCTACAGCGCCCCCTACAAACATTCAAATGATCATTTTGGGCTACCAGATCAACCGAAGGCCATGAAATTCAGCACACTGGTAGAACATGACAAGGATTCCATGGATACGTGTTCCTGAAGTGTAAATGTGGCTCTACAGCGCCCCCTACAAACCTTCAAATGATCATTCTGAGCTAACGCATCAACCAAACGGCATGAAATTAAGCACACTGGTAGAACATGACACAGACTACGCGGTGCATAGGCCTGAGCGGCGCCAGAGGTGCGAGGGCCTTCATCGCCGCTTGCGGCTTTAATTTTCTTCTTCTTCTTCTTCTTCTTCTCCTCCGTTTTCTTCTTCTTCTACTACTGGCTGTATTCATTGCGTTGCATGTCAGGATTCTTCAAGACCCCAACGTGTCTTTGAGGACGCACAGTGTGAGTGGTCAGCTCGCATCCGAGCGTCGGTTCGTACAGTATGAGGACAGACATCGCAAGCTGTGAACTTTTGAACTCTGCGACTGATTCGCACAGTTTGAGTTGGAGCTGCGAGCAATGATCGAAAAAATCACACAGTGTATCCCAGGCTTTAGTGGAGATATAAATATTACGAAAACCATTGTATTATCTTAGTTTAGGCCCATGTTATGGATTAGTTACCTCATTGTTGCATAATATTTTTATTTTATGATCTTTTGTCAATAGCGGCCGGTGCGGTCAAGCCATGTTGCTATTGTTTAAGTTAGTTAACGTTACAAAATGGTCATTTTTCTCGGCGCTAATGTCGTTGTTTTATAACGTGCTTGTGCCGATAACAGTATAAGAAAACCGGGCTGATGTCATCTCCCGTAGTCGCAGAGTTATGGAACGATAGTTCTGTTTCATTCCTTCTGTAAACAAAGCACCTCACGCTCTTCGCAGGTCGAGTCCTAATGACAATTGTCAGTCAGGTGACGTGCAGGCCAGCTGACTGCAGTCATGCAGAAATTCACAGAACCACAGTTACCTACGTAGCTTTCATTATAGCTGGTGTTTACCTTTCAATAAGCCGTGGTATGCGATGACAGCTGAATATGTCCATAGGCAGGGTTAACAGTGCAGATAAATGTAAATAAATTCTTCTTCTTCTTCTGCGTCTTCTTCTTCTTCTTCTTCTGAATTGACAGACTGAACGCCGCTTTGGCGTAATGCTGCCCCCCACAGTTTAAAGACGTATCTGCATTTAAGGGTGCTGCAGCAACTGTGTGATCCCATTTCCAAATCACAAAATAGCCCTCAACACTTGGTTTTGAGGGCTACTAATATTGAGGGTTGAGCTTGAGGGTTAAGATAGAAATTGGAACGGGGCCTTAATCTCTAAAACCTAATCTCGACCCTCAAAACGGGGTTTGGACCCGTGGGGACCGGGAAAATGTCCCCATGAAGGCAAGACGTCCCCACAGTAATGGTAAAAATCTGGAACATGGTCCCCACAATGTAGCAAAAATGCGCACACACACACACACAATTCAAAGGTTTACTGTTGAAACTCTGTTTTCTTCTCAGATGTCAAACCTGCGGATCAAAAAAGTGCAAGTGTGGTAAGATGTGTGTCTTTAATACTGAATGATCATCTGAGACTTTAGAGGCAGGAGTCAGATTATTTAATCAGATTCGTGTTGATGATGAAAATAGAAGTCAGATTATTTACAACAAACGTGCTTTTGTAATTATAATGAATAACGTTTTAATCATGAACAAATTAATAGAAAACAACATAAATGCAATAATAAAATAGGTCTGTTATGGCATGACGCCTTCATGTAGCCTATTTGAAAGAAAATTGTGTTCAGTGCTTTCCATCTGCCCTGAAAATGCCAGCAGCCACAGATCTAAACTTTTTTATTTAATGAATAAAGTTTCAACAAATACAGCGGGAAATGATAGGATAAAAGATAACTGCACACGTGTGAGCACATCCACTTGGAGTGAAGCAGTTTTAGGCTGTTTATTGATTCATAGACATGATGATGATGATGGATCACCCTCCAAGAAACTATTTATAATTATTTACAAGTTTAATTCATTATCTTCAAAGCCTTTTACTGATTCAAGCGCGTCGAATTCCAGTTGCACCGCAGTTTTGTTTCAAACTCCGCAACTCGCGCGTTCTCAGCGTACAAAGATGCGGGTATGTCTGACAGCTGGGGCGGGATGATGCGCATAGAGGTTGGAAAGGAGCGCTACGCGGCAGAGTGCGGCCGCATGGTGGGCAGCTTCGATTCGGAATGGAGGCCCTCCGCTCTAAAATGATTGTGGAGGAAACATTTATGGCTCCTTGTTGCTCTTTTTCGCCAACGAGGTGAGGCAGAGCAGCAGCCCCACTACGCTCTGAGGAGACATCTGCACTTAACTGAAATAAAAAAACTGAAATCACATGGTCATAAGTATTCAGACCCTTTGCTCAGTACTGAGTAGAAGCACCTTTTGAGCTCGTCTTCTTGGAAATGATGCAACAAGTTTTTCACACCTAGATTTGGGATCTTCTGCATTCTTCCTTGCAGATCCTCTCCAGTTCTGTCAGGTTGGATGGTGAACGGTGGTGTTCAGCCATTTTCAGGTCTCTCCAGAGATGTTCAGTTGGGTTTAAGTCGGGGCTCTGGCTGGGCCAGTCCAGAATGGTCCAGAGTTGTTCTGATCCACTCCTTTGTTATTTCAGCTGTGTGCTGAGGGTCATTGTCTTGTTGGAAGGTGAACCTTCGGTCCAGTCCGAGGTCCTGAGCACTCTGGAAGAGGTTTTCTTCCAGGATATCTCTGTACTTGGCTGCATTCATCTTTCCTTCAAGTGCAACCAGTCATCCTGTCCCTGCAGCTGAAAAACACCCCCATAGCATGATGCTGCCACCACCATGTTTCACTGTTGGGATGGTATTGGGCAGGTGATGAGCAGTGCCTGGTTTTCTCCACACATACCGCTTAGAATTAACTCCAAAAAGTTCAATCTTGGTCTCATCAGACCAGAGAATCTTATTTCTCACAGTCTGGGAGTCCTTCATGTGTTTTTTTGGCAAACTCTATGTGGGCTTTCATATGTCTGCACTGAGGAGAGGCTTCCGTTGGGCCACTCTGCCATAAAGCCCTGACTGGTGAAGGCTGCAGTGCTAGTTGACTTTGTGGAACTTTCTTCCATCTCTCTCTGCATCTCTGGAGCTCAGCCACAGTGATCTTTGGTTCTTTAAGCCTGGATCAGACTACACAAATTTAGCCTGATTTTGGCCCGACGGAGACGTCGCAGACAGTCACTCCCTGTTGTGCCCAATTCTGCGTTGTCGGATTGCAGAATGTCGCGTCTTCGCTTCGTGTAGAGTAACATAATTGGCGATTTGGCGTCTGTGTCGCTTCACGACCACGACGCAGAAAGACTGGCGTGTCAGAATGTTTTGGTCTTGTCCTCCTAGTGTGACATTGTCTGCGACGTGTCCCTACATATCGACCAATAGAAGAACGGTGCGCCCCTCGCTTCCACCAGAGAGACGCTCAGGAGCGCCGGTACACAAACAACATGGTGAAAAGGGGAGAGACACAGCTGCTCTCTGGTGGAGCAGTGGAACGGAGGAGAGATTTGTGGAGCTGTGGCATCAGTTTCCGCCTTTTTGATGTGCAGAATGGAGAGCCCATACTACTGGCATAGCCAGAAAAAAAAAATTGGATGTGCCAACAAATACAGTCCTGGGTGTGCCACATTTATTTTCAAGTGTTGCACCTCCACGAACATTCAAAAGAGTGTATCTCTCTCGAATACAACATTACTTTATTAACACGAAACATCTCTACATGATGTGTGTGTTCTGTCAGTAATAGTCAACAGCAGTTCACAGCAGGTCCAAACATTCACGTATGTGACGCACTCAATAAATCAATGACCAAGTCATAGAAAAAGTACACTTTGTGTTAAAATATAAACACTGCAAAAACATAACGGACATAACATGTTGAAATATGATACACTCATGTGCGTACTCATGCACTCTCAGAGCCAAAACCATCCACATTACACATGACCATCAAAGCTAATTAGCCATCTGAACACACCTGTTGGGTGCACAGTATAGACACAGCGATACTGCTGCTGCTGCGCAGCTCTCAATTTAAAGGGAAGACGGTGGCTTGGCCATGAACGCATTTATTATTTCATCATGTGTCTGATTCCATGTGGTTGCCGTGGTTTCCAACGTGCACTCTGTCGGTGGCACTGATGGAGAGCACACCTGTGAGGACGCATGTGTGCGTTTTTGTATAGAAACGCACTTTATTTCCCTTTATGGCAGTTTTTTAAAATGGCATCACTGGATCGGCTGGACTATGTTCTCGTGGCCAGCGGACTGTGGTCAGCCTGATGTTTTTGGCACTGGGCGCCATGGACGCAGTGCGTGATGCACCTGGTAGAAGCGACGGCGCTGATCAGAGTCCAGTTTCTGCTCTTTTTCAAAGATGAGCAGCAAGATGCTTTTCAGTCTCTCTGTGTGCATCGTGGCTCTGCTGGTAGATTTAATCCTGTTTACAACTGAAAACAGGCTCCACAGAGAAACTGGAACAGGCAGCGTTACCATAGTACCAGTAAACAGTTCATGCTGGGAAAAACATCTTTGTCACATGAGTCCAAAACTTCGATAATGGACGGGAACTGATGTCCCCATCCACTTTTCATTTCATTCGTGACCCAAACAGTCAATTCAGAGGCCTCCAAACCAAGTGACTGATTGACAGCTGCTTGTCCCGCCTCTTGTGTCATCTTTTGCAACACCACGCGATAATCAGACGGTTGTCTGTCTGGTGCCATTCTTGTAGTGTGACCACTTGCGAGTAACAAGACACCGTCCGATTTTATGACACAAGGTCTGTTAATCTTCGTGAAAGATGAAAAAATAGTGTAGTCTGATCCTGGCTTTACCTCTCTCAGGGCTCTTCTTCCATTTCAGGACTATGGAGGCCACCGTGCTCTTAGGAATCTTTAATGCTGCAGAAATTCTTTTGTAACCTTGTCCAGATCTGTGCCTCGCCACAATTCTGTCTCTGAGCTCCTTGGACAGTTCCTTCCACCTCATGATCCTCATTTGCTCTGACATGCACTGTGAGCTGTAAGGTCTTATATAGACAGGTGTGTGCCTTTCCTAATAAGATAGGATAAAGATACTTTATTGATCACCGAGGGGAAATTCATGAAATCAAATCAAGTCCAATCTGTTTAATTAAACACAGCTGGACTCCAATGAAGGAGTAGAACCATCTCAAGGAGGATCAGAAGAAATGGACAGCCTGTGATTTAAATATGAGTATCACTGCACAGGGTCTGAATACTTTTGACCATGTGATATTTCAGTTTTTCTTTTTTCTTTTTTTTAATTTTGCAAAAATGTCTTCATTTTTTTCTGTCAAGATGGGGTGCTGAGTGTACATTGAGAAATAAAATGAACTTGTAAAAAATGAACCCACTGTATATTATCTGTACGCGGAATGGGCGGGGTCTAAACCAGTGGGCGTGGTTCGAGCTAACCAGATAGGACTTAAATCTATAGATTATTTTAAGTCTGAAATTGATACGGATGATCAGAAGTTTATCTGTTTATTTGATAACTATTTACAGAACACCCTCAGAATTGAAATTCAATGTTTTTGATCACAGTAGTAAAGGAACTATTTACAGAGCAAGTTTTTTTATGAGAAGTGTGAAGACAGTCTTCATGCCAAATGAGGATTTTCCATCATCAGATTTTTCAACAAGTTCATTTTCCATCAGCACACACATTGATGAGTTTAACTCGTATCATGCTCATACTTGTCAAAAATGCTTTATCCTACCTTATACTCGTTTGAAACGCGTGTCCAGCTTATCCCCAACCAATAACTTTCTAGTTACTGGAGACATCGTGGGCGTGGCCTAATGTTGTTCCCATATGTCTCGGAATAAAGAAATGGAGAAAAACAAACAAAAAAGCATCATTCGCCACCAAAACAGCACCTGTTTTATATCGGTTAACTCATTGACTGCCAGACCTTTTCCGAGCAGAGCGCTCCATATTGCCAGGATTTTTAAGCATTATCACAGATTTTTGGAGATCTACAGAATATTGTGTACTATGCCAATACAAACACTGAATGTACCAAATAAAGGCTTAGACTCTTCTTTTATCAGAAAAAAACATTTATTTCTAGCTTTTTCCATTCTTTAGTAATCTGCAGTAGAACATGGGTTTGTTGCAGCAAAAATTCCCTGCTTTTGACCAAAATCTGAGAAAATGAGCTTCAAATGCTGCAGTAAGCTTCAAGTGAAAAAGTGTCTTTGATGCCAATATTTTTTACTTTAGTATCACCTTCATCATCTGAACAGCTGTTTACTTCTATGAAACAACAAATACAGCACTGAGAAAAGAGTTTTGGTGGCAAAATAATTACTTTGCTGCTGTATTTCCATCGTGTCTTTGATCGATCGTGTCTGTCTGTCACCGATCACTTTTTCCACAAACTTTCCTCCTTCATCCACCTCCTAAACTGCTTCGATTACGACCGGTCGGCATGTTCTCTCCCCATCACAACAGAATCGAGCACACTTCCTCTGCTGACCATGATGCTGACTCGTGCTGAATACACACACCATAGAATCACATCACTTCCTGGTATGTTTTTTAAGCTTGTCTGACACCGCCATCTGCTGGATCGGATGAAAATTACCGAAATAAAGACGATCAACACTTGGTTCTCTCTGACAAGCTCCGCCAGAGATTAAAACCGCTCCCCGATTTAAAACCTGTAATTAACGTAGAAACACGTGATTGGAAGTTAACGTTCAGGTTTGAATTAACGTGTTTACTCGTGAATGTCAGCCAGTGAGTTAATTATATTGATAGCTGTTTTATTTACAATGTGATATTTCCGTAATTCCTCATATCAGGGAGTCTTCGAAGATCTGGCTAGGAACAACAGATGAAAACTAGACTTTGGGCTAATTCTGGTGTATTTAGGAGTTTTTATTTCTTTTAATTCTCTTTCCCGATCAAATAAACAAAATTTGAAAAAAATATCGTCTGATATAACGCCGGTATCAGGCCGATATTATCCTTCATCACCCGACTTTGCTGCTAAAATGATTCATTCTGCAACAGATTTTGTCAGATTTATAAATGTTGGACTGGTGAGCTCAGATAAACTTTAACGGCTGTTTTGCTTCGTTCTAGTAAAATCTAGCCAGACTCAGCAGGAACTGGAGATGCTTCCCATGAATGTGAGGGAGAATCGATCTCTGTTTGGCTTTTGTAGCAGCAGAGAAGAACAAGCTCATCTCTGTGAGCAAACCTGCTACAGACCCCCGGTCCACCGGGCCCACAGCTGCCCCCTCACACAGCACCCATGCTTCCTCGGGGTGGGTGTTCGCCAGGTTTCTGTGGATCAGCTGAATTTGGTCAAATAGATGATGCAGGATGTTGGTCTCTCTTCCAGCTGAACAGCATCAGTCCGGCTGCGTGCTGTTCGTCTCTGGACAGATGCTGGCAGGAAGGAAAGTCGGAGACCAGGAGCCAGAATCCAGCGACGTACGTTCCCAGTGAAGCCATGACCAAGCCTGAAGCCGGTCCATCAAAGTGAGTCCATGTCCCGCAGCTGACATGCTCAGCATCAACCAGAACAATCTGGTTCATTTTCAGCTTGGACTCGTTGCTGACAACAGTCTGGGTCCTCCTTTTTGCTCTTTGCTCCATTTGTAGAGCCCCATGAAATCTGCAATCACAGAATCGCGGACGGAATTATGGAACTAAACCATTCAAAACGGAATTCATTATAAATGCGGAATATCACGGAAATGAGGGACAGGATGCGTAAATGTTTTTTTTTGTTTGTTTGTTTTTCTCTATATATAAAAATTTAAGCTTCTCTCAGGAAAATGCTCCAAGGGGAGCTGTGAGACGTGCTCCTGCTTACATTTCTGTAAAATGGTAAAAATGGAATTCTCAAAAATTAAAAACGTAAAACACAGAAAAATAGGAAAATTTTAAACGGAATTTTAGAAAAATAAAACGCATTTAGGGTTCTTGCAAAGTCATTTTCTTGACATATTGGCTGAAGAATGTGAAGTTGCTATCGGATGTGGGCTATTATTAAATTTGATAACTAATAAAACAAATAAACCATGTTAGCTATGCCATGATTGAGACTTTCGTTATTATCTCAGCTGGTTGTTTAACACTGGCGAGGTTGACTGATCCTCTTCCATGTAGCGTTTTTGTGCACGTCTCTGACTCCGGTATTTAAGCTGCCAAACAGCACCTCACAAATGAGGAATTTTGTCTTGATCCCAAAAGTTTCTTCTTTTGGCAGAATCTCTCATCTCCATGGTTCAATCTCACCAGGCGAGGTCTCTGATCCGTTAATCTTTAAGGGCGTAGCCGTGGGCGTGACATGTGAATTACGATGGATTTCAGCTGTGGTATTTGTCAAGACTCTTGTTCATATGACGTTCATACTGGACCGATACGAACGTTTTAATAAGTCACGCGTACGATCCTTTTTTACGATCAGATGTGCGCTCATTTCAACGCTCGTTTGATAAATGAGGGCCACTGTACCTTCGTTCTTGGAGCAGCATGAAGTTGGCTCTAGCCTAGAACGCCCTCTAGAACGGCGGTAATATTTACTCCTGTGAAATATGTTAAAGCAAAAACTCAGTAACTTCAGCTCGGAGCTCCCCTAGTGGCGTCCTTTCACTGTCGTAAAGTTCGTACTCTCCCCTACACCCCCACAGCACACAGATGTCTTCTCTCGGCTTGGTGTTGCTTCACCCGGCACCCAGGTAGCCCAAGCTACGTGAACCGGATCTTCACTCTGGTCCAGCAGAGTTAATTTGAGAGCCAGGAGATGGTGTTTAGGTGATGGGAAGCTAAAGAACTGTTTATTTTAGTCTGGTTCTGGCTCAAACCAGTGCTGGAAGTAGCTCGGTGGATAGAGGACCTGAGTGCCATACAGCGGTAATTCCTGTGTCATGGCTTTGTAATAAGTATATTACATGTGTTGTATGATTAATAAAATGTATATTCTGTAATGGTATAGTGCTTAAATACTTTTAACCTCCATCCAGGCTAGACTGCACTAACAACCTTAAAGGAATAGTTCACCCTCAGAATGATGTAACTTTATTTTCCACTTACCCTGATGGTGAGGAAGACTCTGGACCACTTTTTTAATATGTCAAATGCAGCCGAAGATCAGGGCGACTTCTCGTTCCTCCCCAATGGAGTTCGCCAGGGTCCGAGCCAAAAAGGTCCATAAAAGTCCACAACAAATTGTCAAAATTCCTCCATACTGCTCGTCCCATGAAATCAAAGTGTCCTGAGTGGGTAGTGTCCAGAATTTACTTGAAACTACGCCATTTAGTATATTTTTAGAGTCTAAACAATACTACATCACATGCCCAGCAAGCACGCCGATGCGCATTCACGAAACTACGGAAGCCACGGCAGATGAGATTGCGAGATCTCATTTTCTTTTTCTTCTTTCTTTTAGATCAATATCAACCCCTCCTGTGTTTGTCCCGGTTTGTTTAGAGCTCTTGCGCTCTTACCACAATGTAAACAGTGAATTTCTTCTTCTACGCTTGCATTACTGGCAGAGTAGGCTCTGAAAGCCAAGGCTTCCGTAGTTTTGTGACCGCGCATGTGCGCGCTTCATGAAAGTAAACAATACTCCTTTTTAGACTCTAAAAATATACCTCTGACTTCACAAATAAGCAGTGCAGTTAATGATTGATGAACGTTTGCAGGTGAAGGAGCTGAAGCTGAGAGAGAAAACATGAAAACTTTCTGTCTGGTTATAAGATAGACTTGTTCTTTGTCCTCAGCCATTTTAAGATGAGCTCACTGGTTGTTTCAGGTCAGAGTGGGCGGCGGGTACCGGAGACCAGCACGGCGTGGACGGGGTCCAGAGCACGCAGTCCGGTCAGCCCGTGCCGGCTCAGGAAGAGGGTCCGATCCACAGCATCATGGAGGAAGATGGGAGCATCCTCGCCTGTCTGTCCGGTCAAGACCTGCAGGAGTGCCCCGATGGGGAGTCCTTCACACCCAGACCCCGTCAGGTCCGAGACCCCGAAGCCTGATCAGCTGATCGGAAGGGCGGACAAGCAGACCTCCACGATGGCCGGCGCTCCGACCTGCGACGCCGCGGTGAACACGGAGCCGCCACCACCGTGTACGTCCGCTCGCACCCAGACCGAAGCTTCAGAAACCACCGACCAGCACGTCATCACGGAGGTCCACATGTCAGACATGGACTACCTGACCGAGGTGAGGCCGGGAGCCAATGAGATGCCAGCGTTTACTGCTCCGACAGCGTGCTGACGACCTGTTTTAACTTCTCAGGAATTCATCAAACTGAAGATGTCCCAGGAGCTGAAGGAGAAAATCAGAAGGTAACGTGTCCGATGATGGAGACGCTTCCAGAACCTCGCCAGTCCGTTCTGATCAGATCTCACAGGACCTGTTCAGTCACCGGTTACCATGGTGATGGGAAACAAGGGGACTCAAACAGCAGCTGCCTGAAAACTATGATTCACAACTAAAAATCTGAGTTGTGAAGATGAGAATCCTCTGGTTTTTTGCTCTTTTGTTTTGCATATTAAAAGGGGGTGGGTGGAAATATAGATATAATCGATGCATCACAATATTTCCCTGCGCTAGGTCTCCAGGTGTGTCTGGCCATAATCATTGTGGTTACTTAGCCAGGTCGTCATTGTAAATGAGAACTGGTTCTCAACTGACTTACCTGGTTTTAGATAAAGGTCACTACGACTACTACTAAGGTCAGGCACATCTGGATTAATCAGTTTGTTCAGTAATGAAACACAGGAAACAAAGGAGCTGGCTGACATTTAGGAAGTAGTGGAGTCATGCATAGAGTCCATTCAATATCAAAATGGGACATCCTAGCCAACCAGAATTTCCCATTTTGTATAGCAACTGCCGACTCCACAGCTATCTAATGACGGCATTCTTTCCGCCACAGATGGGTAATACAAACTAAATTGGAACCAGGCATTTTTTTTCCTTTTCATTTATCTGTTGTTACCTGAGCGGTAACGCCTCATTAACCACTCGTTAACACCTGAATAATGTCAAACAAATGCATGGCCGCATATTTTTAGATTTACCACAGAGATTATCTGTTGTTTCTAACCAGTAAACACTTCATTTAATTTAATGCTTAAAATCCATGAATATATTTATATATATATACATATATATATATATATATATATATATATATATATATATATATATACACACACACACAAAAGTTAGGGATATTTGTTTTTTTTTTGTATGATGTCAGAATGAACCTAAAATCCACTGCGACCTGTCCAAGTGAACTCAATTAGACTTTCTCTAAACTTTTAGATGCACATGTAAATTGTTCAATGGTTAAATATGAACATTTTATATTTTCCTGAAATTATCGCCAAAAGTCGAATATCCCTAAATTTTTTTGAGTAGTGTGTATGTATATGTATAATATATACATATATGTATTGTTTTGGATATACTTTATTAATCTCAATAAGTGTGGCAATTAGGAAAGTCATTCTCTGCATTTAACCCATCTCAGGTTGGGGGGGGGGGGGGTTGTTAAGGACCTTGCTCAAGGGTCCAAAGTAGTTCATGTGAGCGCCGTGTTGGGTACTCGAGCCCGTGTCTGCCACACCAAAGCCTGCAACATTACCACTACGCTACCCACTCTACCCCTAGTATATAATATTTGGGATGTCCGATATTATCGGACAATATTGGCATTAAAATGTGATATTGGAAATATCTATCTGTTTTTTTTGTGCCGATATTTTGAAAAACGAAATCTCGTGAGATCGTGTTCCGTCAGCGTTGGTCCAGCATGTATAAAAGCCCCTGTTATCCTGGAAGAACTTCATATCCCAGCATTCCTTTTAGAGTCATGTGACTGCAGTGCAGCTGCTGCTGCTACAGACTAGGGATGGGCATTTGCCAACATCTTTTTGGTTAATTGTCAGGAGAATTAACAATCAATTATCAATTTAATCATTAAATGCATGTTAGAAATTATTACACATACTACAGGCAGACTTTTTTTCTTTTTCTTTTCTAAAATACGTATTCAACTCACCACTGCTCTACGGTGTCAGTCATCTTTTCGGTGACAAGGTCGGCAGTGGTGGCACGTTATGATGAGGTAGCTCTCTGCTGTTAAAGCGGTCCAACAGTCTGTTGTTATGGCAACCTAGCTGCTGTGGCTAACTTGTTTAGCAGCTCCTGCTTTTGCTTCTCATGTTTCAGTAAGCCTGGTGATGGTGCGCCGTAAAGGAAACTGATAGACTTGTTCGAGTAAATTCATCAAATCTCAGAAACCTTTCCCATCAACGACACTTCTGGGAAACACGTCCAGTGTCAAGTTGTTTTTACAAAGCGTGTCACACTATTTATAATGTGAGGCGTCATTTTCTAACGGAAAATGGTCCCACACCAGACTTCACCGTGCTCGTTTCATGTTTAGACGAGCCTTTGTTCAGCTGTTGTGACCGGGAAGACGGCGGCTTGCAGGCGGCTTTCTCCGCTGTCTTTAGATGATATCGCCCCCTGCTGGTAGGATGTTTTATTACCGCCACATAGTGACATTTATTACAAAGCTTTGAAATGTACACTACATGAATAAACTCTGTGTTATAACACCGTTGGATGATCGAAAAAAAAATTACGTGATCGAAAAAATTCTTAATGATCGATTGTCGATCATCGATTAATTGTGCCGATCCCTACTACAGACTGACTTGCTTTGAAGCTGATAATGATATGTCTGGTTGTAAGTTGTTGGTTAGGTTACTAAGTTGTCAGAAACATTTTAATTAGCCACATTTTGCTAATACCTGCTAGTATCTGATATCTGGCAGTCAGATGTCCAAAATGAACTCCTCTGGCTGAGTTACGGATATTTTAGGATCTTTGCTCTCGGGGCAGAATATAGTTTTATCTCAAAATATGAGAGATACAACCTCACAGTTGTCTGCATGTATCGGTTGAATATTTATGTATGTGTATACACACACAAATTCCGATTCCAATGAAGTTTGGACATTTTGTAAGATGTAAATAACACTAAAACTTTGATTTTGTGCCAATATTGGCACAAAAAACAATACATTTTATCAATTAACATTAAATATTTTGCAGCAAAACCTTCACTTGTTCTTTTACAGTGAAGCTCTGGTTTTTGTTCCAGTTCTGGTTGCCGGGGGACAAAAGTTTGCAACTGTCTGCAGCGAACTCAGAATGCAGAGCTGAGTCTGCTCGCCCTGCAGTACGTCATGTGCCGACAGCACTGCTGCAGACTCTTCTTCACATCTGCTGAGCAAACCCAGCTCCACTCCACGTGAGAACAGCTTTTATCAGCGTCACAGAGCGGGTTGATGGCTTTGTTTTCAGCTGCTTTCCGCTCGTCTTCTCCCTCTGCAGGACCAGCGATCCTCCTGCAGACATCGTCGGCATTCTGCAGAGACTGGACTCTGACTTTGAGCAGATGAAGCATCAGATCCTGACGGGGGTTCCTCTGGAGCAGCTGCAGCCTCTGTCCGTTGACTCCGAGAAAATCACCACATGTGGACTTTATGTCCCCGCGCAGGTAAGTCTGGACCTGGTGGAGATCCACGTTTCAGCTGTAGAAGTTCTGACTTCCTGTCGTCTCTGTCCAGGTCGCCGGAGACGTGTTGGGAAACGTTTTGACTTGGTATGTCCACACACACTTTGGCTGTTAGATGGAGTTAAACCGTTGAGTTCATATTAAGCTCCATGTTTTCATTCTGCTCTCTTGTGTTTTCTTGTTCAGAAAAAGTCACCTTCATGTGTTTGCACGTCTACACCAAGTTTCCAAAGTTGGTCCTCCAGGGCCACTGTCCTGCAGATTTTCAATGTGTCCTGCTTTAACATACCTGACTTAAATGAACCTTTTGCCACCCTCAAATTTTGCAACGCTGGTGACCTAATGGACAAAAACTAGGGCTGTGCGATGTACTGATATGATACTGTGAAATATTTACATGAGATATATTTACACATATCCTTATCGTGGTATTAGTTATGCAAATTCTTTGCTATGTTTTTTCGTAATGACCCCCTGCACCTCAACTGACTACAAAGGGGTCACCTGATTATTTAATAATGGTGGGAAAAATATCGATGCACTTGCATATTGTGATATTTTCATAAGCCGATACCATATCTATATTTAAAAACGTGGTATCAATCTATTTTACAAATGAAATCTCCCGAGATATTTTGTTACGAAATCTCATGAGATATCACAAAATACCACAAGATTTTGTAACAGAACGATGAAATCTCCCTATGAGCCGTTAACTTCTGTCATGTGTTGCAACAGGAAACACTTTGGATAAGGATCGTCCGATACAGATTTTTTGAAGGTTGATACAGATATTTTTTTCATCAGCCGATGGACAATACAACCTGCCGATATTTGGGGCTGACACTGCATTTGGCCCCAAAATTAATATAATGAAGGACACAATGAAAACTAGGGATGCACCGATTGTGAAAGTCTGGACTGATACCGATGTTTAACATAACAACTTGGCCGATGTTTTCTATTTTTATTTATTACTTCCTTTGTGCCACAGAAATTTACAAGTCTTTCAGCTCTTCATCAGTCTGTCCTTGAATGAGCACAAATTCAATCAGACCAATTTATGAAACAGAAACAACCTTTAATGTCACTTTGTGGTTGACATTAGTTATAACAAGCTCTTTTCTGAAAACTTTTCAAAAACCTGGGACTGATAATCACAAAAAGAATGCTTCAGTATATTGCCCAACAAAATTGAGTGGTTTTAGCCTAATAAACAAAAACATATTCAGTGAGAAGATTATTTTCATGGCCCAATGAAAAATATTTGTGGAGCATGTACTGCAAACTGCGTAACGCTGATCTTTTTCTGAAACGGTAAAATATTGCTACACGACCGCCGCCATCTTCGTTTCTCTACTGACGAAAGTGCGTGGATGCCTTCTACCAGTATCTCCCCCCACCCGCCCAAAAAAGAGGGGGAAAAAAGAGTTTTTCTTAAGAACAGCGTTGATGACACATTTAAATCATTTATATATATATATATATATATATATATATATATATATATATATATATATATATATATAAGGCTATATAATAACCGGCCACTGCCATCTGCAAATTTAATTTTTATTGGCCGATGGCAGTTAACAAGGCAAACATCGTCCGATACCGATGTCCAGCCAATGCATCGGTGCATCCGTAATGAAAACTAGTTTTGAAAACTCTTAAGATTAAAAGAAGAAACAAAGCACTTTGTCCTTGCAAAGAAAGGTGGCTATACTGGTCACTGATTTGTTTGTGTTTTGTTTTTGAATGTCAGAAATGTATATTTGTGAATGTTGAGCTGTTATATTGGTTTCCCTGGTGAAAAAAATTGAAAAGGGTATATATTTGTTTATTGTTAAGTTGCCTAATAATTCTGTTTGCCTAATACACCTGATATAGGGTGTTGATGTCATTAGACCACACCCCTTCTCATTACAGAGATGCACATCACCTGATATGCTTAATTGGTAGTAGGCTTTGGGGCTATACAGCTTGGAGTAAGACAACATGCATAAAGAGGATGATGTGGTCAAAATACTCATTTGCCTAATAATTCTGCACTCCCTGTAGACCGACTTGATGAGGAATTTGATGCGGAAGGGTTCAGCCCTCCACAGCTCAGGCCACGTGATCTTTCTGTCCATGGCTTCTTCCCATCTGGTCCATGCGCCCTGTTGCCTCAGTCCCACCCACTGACTTGCATGCTGCTCTTCGACTCCAGCCCTCACTTCGTCTTGGACCAGGTCCCGCCTTTCTTTACCTTCAGTTTGTTAAAGTGGATTAAGGGAACAGATCCCAGGCCTGGTCCAAGCCGTGGTTCTGCCTGGTCCACAGCTTCTTGAGCCCTCCCATTTCCTGCCAGTCCTCACCTCGATGCCAGCTTGCGATACTTTGGGGTCTCTGGATTCCCTGTCCTGGAGAACCTCCCTCACTCTTTAAACTCCTTTAAACACTCTTTAAACCTTAAACTCCTCCGTTGGGCTGTTAATAGGGAGTGTTAGCTTGTTCTTGTTGCCATAGTGGGCGATGCTGCTTAGACTTCTAGGTAAGCCCAACCGGCATCAAAGGTGACCGTTGATCTTCCTTTCAAATCCTTCCACGGTGGAGACCGGAAATTCATACACCAGAAGTGGCCACAGTTTCCTATGCAGGATGCCGCGCTGATATAACCGCGCCTTGAATTTCCCTGTAACTGCTGGATCACCATCTCCTGATTTAGTTTCATGTTCTTCGTTATAATTTAAGGATGACATCACGCTGCCGTGTAGCTAACTCATCTATCTCTATCTATGTATCGCCTGCTGGGTGAGGATACGGTTGCTGTGGAAACACATTACGCAACCTCCATTATGAAGATGTTTCGTAATGGAGGAGAAACCTGTAGCTGCAGATGAGATGTTTCAGCAGCTATGGGTGTAGAAGATGACTTTAAGTTCATGATGTTTTGTTTCTTTAATCCTGAAGGTCATTGGAAGAGCAACAGAAGAAGGAAGCGGCTGAAGGACCTGGAAACTTGTCTCAGGTCAGCTGACAAACGCAGCTCCATGTTTCTTTATTGTTGCTCAGGATCCCGTCGTAGGCCGAGGTCAGGCGGGGGACATAGATGAGTTCAGCTGTAGACAAAAAGATAAAACCTGTAAGGTGATGCATGAAGGAAAGATGTGGTGTTCTTCAACCGGGATGATGCTTTCCTTTCAATCCTAATGAATACCGAACAAAACAAGAAATAAGAAGATCATGGCTCTGACCAGCACGCTTCAAAACTAGCTGGACATGGATGTGCACTAAAACACAGCACGGGATTCTGGTGGTTTTTATGAGACAGAGTTTCTACCATAACTTTAACCTCCCTTCTTTGGTAAATCTGCTTTTTTAAATAGTAAGTGAGCTAAAACAGGTTGCCAGTTTTTTAAAAAGTTTAGCATTAAAGTTTTCCATCTGTAAGAGCTTGTAGGAGCCATTTTTAAGCACATGCATGTTTCATTTAGGCAGAAGGTGGCAGCATTGTGTAATAGGGGAACTTCACAGATTCATCTCCCTGTATTAGCACATTAATATTGACATCCAAAATGTTTATTTTATTTTACAATGATCTGGCAACCCCCTAAAATTATCTTTGGACCCCAGGTTGGGAAAGGCTGCAGGCTATCATCTACAGAGCACTGATAGACCCCCCTCCCCATGAGCCACAGCATCCTTTTTATTTAAATAAAATTTCAGAGTTTATATTCTT
The DNA here is from genome assembly GCA_023101725.1 of Atherinomorus stipes. Lineage (NCBI taxonomy): Eukaryota > Metazoa > Chordata > Actinopteri > Atheriniformes > Atherinidae > Atherinomorus > Atherinomorus stipes. The sequence continues at coordinate 48,257 of JALJCO010010893.1, forward strand.
ATCATAAAGAAAAAGTACTGATAAAAGTACTGAAAATTACTGGACCGATAAGGAGTATGGACAAGATGAGTAGTATCAATAAATCCTTGATGATATTCATCCAGACTGCATTCTCTCTATCACCGTCTATATGAGGAAGAGAAGTGATCAAACAGGAGCAAGCAGCATGCAGATCAGACTGGCTGAATAACCTTTCGCTTGTTTTATTATTTACTTTAATGGTGCATTCACCAGATCGTCCGCTGGACTCGGTCTGATTGGGGACTGGGCTCAGTTGGTGGGTGGGGGTGACCGAGGTTGCTTCCACGCTGCACCTCGGCCAAACAAGCCAGAGTCTGGTCGCCTGAGCTCCACTTCTGCCAAGCATGTCACTATTTTTATACACTGTTGACATATTCTTTTTTAACTTTAGTGCAGCACTGGTCAACTATGTGGTACTGGTCTACTATGTGGTACTGGTCTACTGTGCAGGTACTGGTCTACTATGTGGTACTGGTCTACCGTGTGGTACTGGTCTACTAAGTGGTACTGGTCTACTGTGCGGTACTGGTCTACTATGTGGTACTGGTCTACTGTGCGGTACTGGTCTACTGTGCGGTACTGGTCTACTATGCGGTACTGGTCTACTATGCGGTACTGGTCTACTGTGTGGTACTGGTCTACTGTGTGGTACTGGTCTACTAAGTGGTACTGGTCTACTAAGTGGTACTGGTCTACTGTGCGGTACTGGTCTACTGTGCGGTACTGGTCTACTATGCGGTACTGGTCTACTGTGTGGTTCTGGTCTACTATGTGGTACTGGTCTACTAAGTGGTACTGGTCTACTGTGCGGTACTGGTCTACTATGCGGTACTGGTCTACTATGCGGTACTGGTCTACTGTGTGGTACTGGTCTACTATGTGGTACTGGTCTACTATGTGGTACTGGTCTACTATGTGGTACTGGTCTACTGTGTGGTACTGGTCTACTATGTGGTACTGGTCTACTGTGTGGTACTGGTCTACTGTGTGGTACTGGTCTACTATGTGGTACTGGTCTACTAAGTGGTACTGGTCTACTAAGTGGTACTGGTCTACTGTGCGGTACTGGTCTACTATGCGGTACTGGTCTACTGTGTGGTTCTGGTCTACTATGTGGTACTGGTCTACTAAGTGGTACTGGTCTACTGTGCGGTACTGGTCTACTGTGCGGTACTGGTCTACTATGCGGTACTGGTCTACTATGTGGTACTGGTCTACTATGTGGTACTGGTCTACTATGCGGTACTGGTCTACTATGCGGTACTGGTCTACTGTGTGGTTCTGGTCTACTATGTGGTACTGGTCTACTAAGTGGTACTGGTCTACTGTGCGGTACTGGTCTACTATGCGGTACTGGTCTACTATGTGGTACTGGTCTACTGTGTGGTACTGGTCTACTATGTGGTACTGGTCTACTGTGTGGTACTGGTCTACTATGTGGTACTGGTCTACTGTGCAGGTATATTCCAGAGCCTCCATTTACAGCTATTTCTTTAAAAAACTGCAGTACTTCTGTGAGTACTTACTAGGAACTGGGATGTTTTCTCCTGATCATATATCAGTTAAAACATTCATGTCGTCGTTGCTCCACGTTTGAACATGAGTCGTTTCTAAAGAAGTCCTACACGTGTGTTTGTTTGGTAGCGTTTACCCACAATGCCCTGCTGGACTATGCAGGAAGCGGCAGCTGTAGTCCGCTTCCCGCATTTGGTCTGCTTGAAGCGCGTAGGCCGGGTCCTCCTTAGACCCCGTAAGGTGGACGTGACAGGCTGTTAAATTTGGATGGTCTAGCGTCTTCGGCATGTCTCTCGTTGCCTAGCAACTGTGACGGCGCTAAACCGAAGCTAAATGGAGCTCCAAGAAATCAGCCTTACCATTGTTCTGCTAATGAGAAGTTACAGCAGCTTTACTGTCAACGGCAGCATTTTTTATTTCTCCTGCTGAGAGAAAGTTAAATGCAGGTAAATTTGTTTTGAAATCTTGTAAACTTGTAAACAGTCTCATGCTAACTTTAGCTAATTTCATGAGCAGTAGCAAATGAAAGACTGTAATAACTTGTATGCAATAATAAAATCGTATCATAAATTAAAATGTCTCTTAAAGGGGGATTTCGCTTTTTTTTTTTTTTTTTTTAATCTTGGGTCTTTTTTATGTCCTTTCATATGTGTGATTGTTGGGGAAAGGAATTTTCAAGATAGTGCCAGTATTTAACCGGGCAGGCAGCCTAGCAGCCCAGCTAATAATTATGGGGCAACTGGGCCCCGCGTCTAAGTTCGCCCTAAAAACCTGTTTTTTCCACACTGAAGGGCTCAGATAGTCACGAGTGTCCGACAACATACTAGAGAGGAGAAATGAATGGAAGTATTTCCATTACCTGCCGATCATTATTTGTTTGTGTTTGTGTCCAAATCTCGGGATGCTGGAAATCAAATCTCGTTATGAAATCGTGCGATTTGTACAGACACCAAAATAAATAGCGATCGCCAGGTAATGTAGATACTTTTCTCCTCTCTAGTATGTTGTCGGACACTGTTGTCGGAGCCCTTCAGTGTGGAAAAAAAACATGTTTTTAGGGCAAACTGAGACGCAGAGGCCAGTTGCCCCATGCTTATCATTAACTGGGCTGCTAGGCTGCCTGCCCGGCTAAATACTGGAGCTATCTGGAAAATTCCTCTCCCCATCAATCACATATATGAAAGGACATATGAAAACACCCCAGGTTAAAAAAAAAAGCAAAATTCCCCTTTAAATGTAGACACCTCTGGTGTAGAATCTCCTGTTCCGCCCGCAATGCATTTTGGGATAGGATTAGATAGTCAGCAGCAGGTAACCTCTTCATTTAATCTTTGTTAAACAGCAATATGGCGAGAAGTTGCCGTGTTGTGAACCAACATATCTGTTCTCATGACTGCAAAGGTTCTCATAAACACCCAGGGACTAATTATTGGTTTCACTACATGGAAGAACAGCTGCACTAGCCATGCTAACGATGTAGCAGAGACATTAATGGTATGGATCGCAGCTGTAACCAAACATCACCTTCAATCAGAAAATCTCCCAGATATATTATTAATATAATAATGATAATGATTATTATTATTATTATTATATAAAGCCCACAAAGACACCTGCAAAGCTGAGCTTACTACAGTAAGCCGGTTTGGTTGGCGCTGTGGTCCTGAATGAGAGTCCTCTAGTCCGGTCCACAGCTAGAAAGACAACAGCTGAGTCATGGAGACTGGTGAGCCAAAGGAGGAAAACAGACAGAAGGGAACCACGACTGTTTTCCTCCTGGTCTAAATACAAGTTTTCCAAAGTTTAGGCCGAACAGAACAGTTCATCTTCACAACCTTCAGCTGAACCAGAAACCGGTCCTGCTGCTGCTGGCGGCTCTGAAGAGGAAACCTCTGACTCCAGATTATGTGTGAACATTTTAAAGAGAAAATGAGGAAAATGATCTAAAGACTTGGAGTCTGGTAAACTAGAGGCCCGCAGAGGAAAGCCTGAAGCTGCTCTGAGTGTTTTTAATATCACCAGCTGAGCTCCGCTCACCGGTATCTGTGGTATCGGTCCATACAAACGTCGCTGCGTAATTCTCCAACTCCGTTCCGCTTTAAGCCTCTTATTAGAAACACTTCAATCGGCAACACTCATAAATCGCTTCGCTACAGTCCGATGGTGATCAGAAACCTCTGCAGCAGGTTTCTCTGAGATGACGTCATAAACTGTTTCTATTAGAGTTGCACGGTACCAACGGTACCCACGGTACCCCACGCTACCAGATCATAACGGTTCCTACTATACAAGAATTTATACACGACGGTTCTACCGTGGATTACTACTACCCGGTCCAGTTTCGCTAGTGGCGTCCGCCTCTCCTCTCCTCCCGGCTTCTCTCACTGCATGCTTCTCCCTGTCAACAAACCCACATGACAGCTACTGCAACCTAACCAAACAGCTGCTGAATGATTGGCTGTTTGCCGCTTACTGGTGACGTTCATGGAAATGATAGGCTGTTTACGCGCGTTGGATCCGCCCGTCTGTAAGCTGATTTTTGTTCGTATGTTTCCGGCAAGAAGGAAGAGTCCATGAAGACAGGTCCGCTTCGATAAAAAAAAAAAAAAATTCGGCGAAAAACAAAACAACAAGCAGTCTCGCTGTGCACACGCAGCACAAACACGAAGCACACACTCGGCATGGCAGAAGCACCAGGCCCGAACGGCGAGTCTGCCGCGGCGGGAGTGGCACCGCAAATCTTGCTCAAAAAAAACAAACTCCAAAAGTCACATTTGGCTTAAAACAAGGCACATACGGTAAAGTAGTAGACGATAGCCATCCACAGTGCAGGCGCTACATCCAACCTCGTAAAACACCTGCAGTGTCGTCACCCAGACTTGTATGTCAGGTTAGTAGGCCCTGTTTATTTGCTCATTGGCCAATATTAATAGCCTATATAATATTATAATTACATTATATGCTCCGTGTACAGGCTGAGGAATAAGGAGTTAAATGGTTTCAAAGTATAAGGCGCCTAGAAAATGCATAAACATATTATTTCATTAGTTATCACAGGGAACCAGTTCCTGTTTATTGTATTTTGCCCTCTGTAGTTTACAGACCCTTTTCAAAAAATTATAATATATTAGAATAAACACCTTTTCCATGATATTCTAATTTTCTGGAAAGGGTCTGTATATAGAATTGAGCTACAGTTCAATGAAGTAGCCTTTGATATGCTTTTGCACAAGTTCTATTCTACCTCAAAATTTGACTGGACATACGATCAGTGGATATGTTTTTGGTTTAAGTATTTGATAAATGTTGTTCATAATCATATTTTTTTCAGTCTAATTCTTACTTCACCAGTGTTATGTTTATTATGCACCACATAGCATGATAAGTAATTAATAAGTATGTAGAACTTGTGCAAACAAATTGCAGTTCATATAAAGAATAATAATCAAAAAAAGGGTGTGGTATCGTGATACTACCCGGAACCGTGATACTTTGTCTGGTATAGTATCGTGGTTACTCATTTTGGTATCGTGACAACTCTAGTTTCTATGCGGGACTCCCCGTCATCAGCGGCAGGTCCGGTTCTACCAAACACCGCCCTCTCACTAACCATCCTGCAGCCTGGATGCTTTGCATCTTTCCCATCACGTCCCTGCTTAGCTAAACCATTTATTTTATTTTATATTTAATCACCGGCAATTACTAACATTAGCTTGGCTAACAGTTAGCCTACCTGCTGTTTACGCTCCAGCGTCTCCGCTCCGATCTCGTACAAAACATCCACCTCCTGGTACAGAAATCCAAATTGTTATACAAAATTCTCCACGCATGACCTGGTCCACGTGGACCTCCCGACGTGACCTGGTCCACGTGGACCTCCCGACGTGACCTGTGACCTGGTCCACGTGGACCTCCCGACGTGACCTGGTCCACGTGGACCTGACAGCGAACAGCCTCCAGCAGCTGCTCCTACAGGTGCAGCCAACCCGCTCCGCTACAGATCAGCCCCGGCTTCCTCTCTAGTCACGCGGCCTACGGACTGGAAAGCATCTGCAACAGGATCTGGATGCTGGACTGGTCTTTCAGCTTCACCTTTCATTATGTCCATCTTCTAAACTGTGTTACGGTTGTTAGTTGTTGTGTAGCTGGTGATACCGATGGTTCAATGTGGAGCTGGAGCGCAAAGCTTCAAAGCTGCCACGCGGCGTCCTGACCATAAAAACAAAACGTTGCTACGTTTTTCTCTTATATGCTCATATTTTTCATGTATTTTTAAACTGTCAAATTAATAAATTTAGTTTGGTTGGCAGTTTCATTTCCACTTTAAATCAATCCTGACTTATTTTAGGAGCAAAGTGTAAATTAGAGGGATGAAATTTGTACTCGCACGCGTGCTCCCATGTTTTTTCTTCTACTCGCATCAATAGGTTTTTAGGCGCATATGCGAGTAAAACGCCCACACTGTACAGCCCTGGCAGACCAGTTCCTCTTCATCACTCTGATTTTTCTTCTGTCTCAGGGCAGTCAGAGAAAAGTGAAACAAGGCAGGAAGGAGAAGACGAGGAGCGCGGCCAACCTGGTGCCCAGACGGGTCGAGCTGAACAAGAAGCTGACAAGCAAGAAGAAAACCTCGTCAGTAAGCGCAGCAGCACAGAGGGAGGAGGGCAGCAGCAGCAGCAGCAGTGAGATGTGGTACGATGCTGACGAGGACCCGCAGCTTCCAGGTGCAGCATCAGCAGCAGGGACAGGTCCGGACCCGGACAGGAGTCCAGGGAAAACCGGTGAGCACTTCACAACCGCTTCAGGTTATCACGCGTGTGTGTTGAACGCAGAGTCAGAGGGGGAGGAGGTCAGCAACTCGGTGCTGTTCGTGTCCAACCTGCACAGTTGCATGACGGAGGTGAGTCCGTGCACGGCTGTGGTGATGTGCACCGTGCTGGTCTGACCAGCAGAGGGCAGCGCAGGCTTTAACTCAGACTCTGTTTGCCAGAGTGATGTGATGCAGCTGTTTGAGAGTTTCCAGCCGTCGGAGGTCAACGTCTGCACTCTGAGAAACGACCTGAGGTGAGCTGCTGTCACATCTGCCGTCTCACCGCTTCACCTCGTCCTCCCGTTTAGATGCTGGCTTTTTTAGAAACACATCTGCCTTCTTCCGGCTGCTTTTCTAGAGTTGCCATGGTGATGGTAAACGGCTTCCATTCTGCTGAGACGGCTGTGAGGGAGCTGAACGACCTCCGGGTGCATGGCCGTGCTCTGCATGTGGAGCACGTCGGCAGAGATGCCCGCGGGAGGAGGAGCTGGAGGCGAGACCGGACGGAGTCCTTCCAGGACCCCACCAGACCAAAGACCAAGACCGGCTCAGTCAGCCCCAACAGACAGGTGAGGATTTTTCACCTTTTTAGACTCTTACTGATCTGTTCAGATCACGTGTAGAAGGAAAACAGAAACAAATACATACACTGACTACGGCTGTCAACGAATATTCTAAATTAGAATATAGATTCGAACATTAATAAAAACCCGAGATTCGGATGTGAAAATTAATATTTGAATATTAAATAAACAGTGAGAAAAATAGCCCATTACATCAGGCCTACATCTGCTGCACTGGCTTGATTATAAGCGACTGTTTCACGTTGTTTCAGGTTTATTACAGCTAGCTCGGAGCATTCAGTGTTCGTTCGTTTAAGTTTGATTGTCAGGACCTTTAATTGCCTGCACGTGTGTGTGTGTGTGTGGGGGGGGGGGGGGGTGAGGGGGGACTGCAGCGAGTTCATATTCTAATTTCCTGGGTGTTGTTAAAGATGTTAATATTGAAGTAAACATAGGAAAAAATATCTATAGACTAATCCAGCCAAACGCCACAACTAGACCATCCTTCATTGCCTGGGAAGCGTTTCTGTACATGTGTAATTAGAAAAGATGAGAATCTGACTTTTTTTCTTAACAACATGGAGGAAATCTGGAAGAACGTCACATTCCTGGTTATTGGAACATCAGAGGAAAACTTTAATGTGGTAATAAGTGAATAAGAAGATCACGGACATTTATTTCATGAAGATTTCTGCCGTCTGTGACAAAAGTGGACGGTGCTGCTCAGTCCACTGTGTATCAGTGTGTTCGTATCGGGGAGGAATATCGGCCAATCAGAGCAGAGGAGGAATAACTTGCTGCCACGGTGGAGAAAACACTGGATTTAATCCCCAACAACGAAAACACTGTAAATTATGGTGAACACTCATTAATCTGACACTTTATTTCACGTATGCTCCCGAAAATGACGCACAGCATAAGTTATTATGCTACAGTAGCTAATGCTAACAGAGACAGCTGTGGTGTTGCTGCGAGTTAATGACTAATCTGGGAGATATTGTGAAATATCAGGTTATTTGCTCTGATCAGGGCAACGTTGGGACCAGAATATAAAAACAGTTCAGTCGCAAACACAAACGGATCATGAAGACGGTGTCCTGCAGCCTTTAGTTTCATCCACAGGACATGAAGGCTGCATGGTCTCTACAGTCCTTAAACAATATCAAAAACCAAATATGGAATAAAATAGAAAAGTAACCACCTTTTGAAAGGGTTTAGTTTTTTAAACTTTGATAAGCAATCACAAGATTTCCATGTTATTCCAGTGTGGCTTGTCATTAAAGCCAGTTTCCGGAGATGAAGAATAGTTCAAATTAATGCTCTGATGTCAAAAAAAAAAAAAAAAAAGCGTTGTACATCCAGATATTCACACCATTTTTCATGTTGGCAGATACAGTAGGAGGTAATTGGGACTCGTTCCCCAGGCAACGGAGGCGCCACAAGATGGCGCAACACACAAAATGCTTGTCGGATTAGTCTGTACAAGTAATGTCTTGTACTAGTTTGTACTGTTGGCACATTCCTCAAATGTATATTTGAATTTATTCAAATTATGTGTTGATTTTAGAGCAAATATTCAAACGTCATTTTGGAGCAATTTTGACAGCCTGAAAACTGACCAACAGGGACAAAAACAAACTCCTGATTTGTCCTTTAATAAATGTCCATAACAGACTTAAAGTCCTTTTTGTTCAGTTTCCCTGACAACCAAACATCTTTATCACAGCTAAACTCTAAACCAGCATTTTCTCTTTTTGCCTTTCCCTCACAGTAAATCCCGTCACTCCAGTGTCATTTACATTCGCCCCTCAGAGGTCATTTTTTCCATCGCATCAGTTTCATGAACTATTTCTAATCATTCATCAGCCGCAGGAATCCGTTTACGGCCATTAACTGGTCACCACGAGTGTTTGTTGCATCTCCTCCTTCCAGTCATGTTTTCTGGTATCTTGTCCAAATAAATACTAACATTCACATCCTTTAACCTAAATCCCCCCCACCAGCTGCTCCCAGTATCCCAGAATCAAGGCTGTAACTAGATTTGAGGTACCCGAGATAAATACCTCGGTTAATATTTCCCGAGATTTTTTTTTTTTATATATATATATATATAAAAAAGATATTCATTTTACAAAACAATTCAAGTCTAATTCATAGATCAAATATTATATTAACCACTACAGCTGACAATCAGGAGTTGTGTTTCTAAAATTAATAAATAAATAAGTAAAAAGGAGTTGTGTTTTTTGCATATGAGGTCTCCTAACCTGCAGCGCCGCAGCGACCGTCTGCTGGCACTGACTTGACATGTTTTGGTTTTGGGGTGAAGAAGATTCTCTGCGCGGAAAAACCTGAACATACTCACCAGTTTGCGCATCTATCACGATAATAGTTTCATATATACATGTTTGATTTAAAATACCTGTCTATCAAATACTGATTGCATCTAGCATGTTTCAGCTTTCTTTCAGGAATCAGCTGTAGTTCTCCTTTGTTTGCTTAATTCACAGTTTATTAGACAATAAAAAGCTCATTGTTGATTTGATGTTGTTTTAAGTATTTATTTCTCATTCGTAATTTGTTAAATATAATATTTATAACATTTGTTGATGCCTCATGTTTTGTGGTGTGGATAGCCTGTTATAAATCCATATCAGCTGATATTCAGTTTTGTTACTCTGCCGTGATATTATGCTTTTTTTCCTACAGTAATAGTTCCTTCGAAATATTGATTAAGAATATGAATCCACTAAAGAAACACTGAAATAGGCTACATTTTAAAAATGATTTAATTTTGTTTGATGTCAGATGATTTGTGAAAGTTACAAGCTGATAAGTAGTTGACATCTTCTATTTGAAATACGAGAATAAAAGAGTACTTCTAATAATAATACTAGAATAGGTGAATAGAAGTACACACATTTTTTTCGCTTGTGCATGGCGCGCTTGCATGGTTTTTTCCTCGCTAATTTCATAACCCTGTTTACAGCCCTGCCCATGCTTAGACAATGCCAAAAGCTATGAAAGTAGTATTGCAGATCAATGACCATGTGGTCTCCAACACTAACCAGTTTTTTATTTATTTATTTTTATTTGTGGAGTCCAGAAAATCATCTGGGTCCGTATTTATCAAGCCTCTTAGAGCCATTTTAGTCCTCAGTGCTGGGAATTTATGGAATTTCCTCCTACTCTCAAACTTCAGAATAAAAGCCATTTATCATCTTTCTCCAGTCTCAGAATCACTCCTACTCCTCCAAATATTTAAGACAACTCCAGAGGTGTCTTGTGGGTAGGAGTTACCACTAGATGATGTCATTGAAGCCAGAGAGACGTGAACGGACGTTTCGGGAGCTGAAGGACATTTTGGCTTTGACAACACACAGCTGTTCAAATGGTATCGTTGGACAGAGTGGCTGTAATTTATGTTATGTATTTATCAGGGACGTAATCTCACCAGGAAATCACGTGCAGCAGAACTTCATGCCCGGATTAAAATCCATACAACGCTTTAACAGGAAATGGAACATGAGCTGCATTTCCATCACAGCTTCTCACAAGATTACATTTGATAACATCAGTAAGAATAAAAATAACTGGTGGCCACGTGTCACTAAAGCGCAGTTACAAGATGTATCCCGAAGCCACGCGTTAATAATTGTGGGTACGACTATACAACTATGTTGTGGCCGTGCGTTACAAATGCATGGAAACTACATAAATAACTCGTGGCCAGTCGTTACTAATGCATGAACTTACAGCATGTCCGCATGTTGTCCATAAAAGAACTTCTCTGGGCCCATTTTTGGATTTTTTTGACTGGTAAAACTTCTCAGATCGCTCTGATTCCAATGTTAATGCTCATATATGAGCCTAATCATCATGAATCTGATTGGATCTGACGTCTGTAAATAGTATTATTGAACAAAAATGTGGAGAATGTTACAATCCAAAACTTTAAAGACTGTTTTCTCAAAATTAGTTTTTCTCTTATTCCTGGTATAAAAAAAAAAAAAAAAAAATCTCCACTTCAGGAGCACTTTCAGAAACCGAACTTTCAAGTTTTGCTCCTGACTGTATTCTTAAAGATTTTACAGAAGGATTTTGTGATATCTCATTCACAGCCTGATTTATAAAACATTTCATCACAAAAATATGCCAAAAAAATAAGTTTTTTGTGGTTGTTGACAATATATTCTAAATTGTGAAATGAACTATAGAGATATCCAAAATCCCCTCTGTAAAAACTTTTGGCTTTAATATGTGAACAAAATTCAGAAGAAACTTTGACCCTGGTTTAATCCAGTGTTTAGATTTTTTTCCTAGAAATGTGTGAAAATTAGCGCATTTTTGGCTATATAACACCTAAACGTTATAACACCTAACGTTTTATGTAAAATACTTTGAATTGACGTTTACCTGGAATGTGATGTACAAATAGACTTACCTTGCCTTGGGATTGCTGCTGATCGCCTGGGTCTTGGGCCCCTCTCTTATCCTGCACAGTGACAGTCATGCCGTCATTAAAAGTGGGCCATATCTGACGTTTTTGCTCTCGAGTGACACAGATCGGATATTTTCTTGCCAATGTCAACACTAAAAACCGCTTGAAATCTGATCTTTCCACATCAGATTTGGGCCACATCAGGAGGTAGTCCAAATCCGATCTGTATCCGATCTTTTCAAATGCGACCGCAGGCTAAACAGCCATGTGACCTGTATCAGATATGTGTCCGACCTTGACGTCATCTTTGGGCGACGTACATTATTCGTGTGCACAGGGAAAGAAGCTGATGCTCTGATGTTAACCGCTTCTCATCAACGATGTTACTTACGGACTTAACACGTTCCAAACCGGTTCAGCGTTTATGTGGGGAGGCCAGACAGAACTTGTTGGTGCCCAAGAGCCTTTTGATTGTCCGAAATTGTGGTTTACAAACCTGAGAACCTCCCAGTTGATGGAGATATTGCTGACTGATTAGCTTACCATCACATTCCAACTACCTCCAATCGACAATAAAAGCTTAGATGTGGTTAGAAGCTTCTAAATATTTGGTGCAGGATGGGATCAGACCTTCAGCTGTGGAAAGTTTCCCAAACAAAGCATTTCTTCTTCATGCCAGTCAGAGATGAAAACAGCCGACCCAGATAACGTTAACACCATGTAAACATTGTGGACGTCTCCATGTCATATTCAGGAGTTAACGTTACAATAACAGAGAGAACACTGCTGTTTTATGATTGTTTAGTTTATTGATACCACAAAGGAAAATAAAAGTCTGTGACTTATTTTATTAACACTGAGAACTGAAATCTCGTTCGCTGACTGTTTGGTCGTCTTATAAATGCTTCCAAGTCTTCTTTTCACTGTTGTGCAGACAAACAACGGATGGGACATAGGCTGGGGACAACGAGTTGTCTCATGTTTTACCTGAGGGAGACAGAAGAAGCTTCAGTTAGATGTCCGTCTGGTGTATAGGGAGTGCAGAATTATTAGGCAAATGAGTATTTTGACCACATCATCCTCTTTAAGCTTGTTGTCTTACTCCAAGCTGTATAGCCTACTACCAATTAAGCATAACAGGTGATGTGCATCTCTGGAATGAGAAGGGGTGTGGTCTAATGACATCAACACCCTATATCAGGTGTATTAGGCAAACAGAATTATTAGGCAACTTCCTTTCCTTTGGCAAATAGGTCAAAAGAGGGACTTGACAGGCTCCGAAAAGTCAAAAATAGTGAGATATCTTGCAGAGGGATGCAGCACTCTTAAAATTGCCAAGCTTCTGAAGTGTGATCATCGAACAATCAGGCCTTTTTTTTCAAAATAGTCAAAAGGGTCGCAGGAAATGTGTGGAAAAACCAAGGCACAAAATAACTGCCCATGAACTGAGAAAAGTCAAGCGTGCAGCTGCCAAGATGCCACTTGCCAGCAGTTTTGCCATATTTCAGAGCTGCAACATCACTGGAGTGCCCAAAAGCACAAGGTGTGCAATACTCAGAGACATGGCCAAGGTAAGAAAGTCTGAAAAACGACCACCACTGAACAAGACACACAAGCTGAAACGTCAAGACTGGGCCAAGAAATATCTCAGATTGATTTTTCTAAGGTTTTATGGACTGATGAAATGAGAGTGAGTCTTGATGGGCCAGATGGATGGGCCCGTGGCTGGATCGGTAAAGGCCAGAGAGCTCCAGTCTGACTCAGATGCCAGCAAGGTGGAGGTGGGGTACTGGTATGGGCTGGTATCATCAAAGATGAGCTTGTGGGGCCTTTTTTCAGGTTGAGGATGGAGTCAAGCTCAACTCCCAGTCCTACTGCCAGTTTCTGGAAGACACCTTCTTCAAGCAGTGGTACAGGAAGAAGTCTGCATCCTTCAAGAAAAACCTGATTTTCATGCAGGACAATGCTCCATCACACGCATCCAAGTACTCCACAGCGTGGCTGCAAGAAAGGGTCTAAAGAAGAAAAACTAATGACATGGCCTCCTTGTTCACCTGATCTGAACCCCATAGAGAACCTGTGGTCCCTCATCAAATGTGAGATTTATGGAGGGAAAACAGTCCACCTCTCTGAACAGTGTCTGGGAGGCTGTGGTTGCTGCTGCACACAATGTTGATGGTGAACAGATCAAAACACTGACAGGATCCATGGATGGCAGCTTTTGAGTGTCCTTGCAAAGAAAGGTGGCTATATTGGTCACTGATTTGTTCTTGTTTGGTTTTTGAATGTCAGAAATGTATATTTGTGAATGCTGAGCTGTTATATTGGTTTCCTTGGTGAAAATGAATAATTTAAATGGGTTTATATTTATTTTTAAGTTGCCTAATACACCTGATATAGGGTGTTGATGTGATTAGACCACACCCCTTCTCATTACAGAGATGCACATCACCTGATATGCTTAATTGGTAGTAGGCTTTGGGCCCATACAGCTTGGAGTAAGACAACATGCATAAAGAGGATGATGTGGTCAAAATACTCATTTGCCTAATAATTCTGCACTCCCTGTAAAGTCGTAGGATGTCCTGTTGTTTCTGCCGTCGGTTGGATCTTTCTCTTCTTTCTTCTCTCCACTCTCCTCCTATTTCTGCTGCCATAAATAAGCATGTTATTGGACGAGTGCAGGAGAACGACTCTACACAGCAACTTTAATATAAACCAGGTTTCAGATTCTCTTCTTTCGTCTCTGTTCTGTCCATCCAGCCGCCAACTCAGCCGCCTCTCAGCTCCAACACCAAGGCCAGGAAGGTGGTTTGCATCTCGCCCACTGCAAAGGGAACCTGTGTACCCTGAAGCACCGGGATGTCCTTGGAGGCCCTCTGAAAGCTCCCCGTGCCCCCCAGTTTTTGGGTTTGCAGCGATTGGTTCAGCTATAAGTTGTTTTATTGGAAGAAAATAAATCTGTTGTATTTTTGTTGCTGAGAGCAGAATTTTTTTTTATTCTTTTAGTTGTGACGTGAAAGTGCAGAAGGACTCGCACGGTGCAACGTCTGGATTTAATTTAACAGCTTATAGTTTAAGAGAAAAGTTAAGTTTAAGGTCACAAACTGAGACAAGTGGATGTTTGTACTTTGTTTTATTAAATAAAACAGAAAAACCCTCATTGGTGGTGAGTTTTTATTAAACTACAACAGACGAGCTCCTCTGAAGCTTCAGATGCTTCATTTTCTCAGGGAAATGCTGCTTTTCTGGGATATTTACTGCTTCTGAAAACAAACAAAAAGGTATAATTTTGTTAATCTCAGACAAAAATGTTGAACAGAACTTAGTTTTTCTTGAAAAAACTTTAGCATGAACTGTGCTCAGAAAATTCCTTTTATCTTTAAATGTCGGCAGATACACTACTCACAAAAATTTAGGGATATTCAACTTTCGGTTATAATTTAAGGAAAATGTGAAATGTTCACACTTTATTGATATTATATCATGAATGTTGGGCATTTTACTGGAACTATGATGTGGTAATTCCTCCATCTTAAACTATTTGGATTTTAAGTTCATTCTCACATCATTCAAAAACCCAAATATCCCCAACTTTTTGTGAGTAGTGTAAGTACTGATGGGATCTGAAATATCTACACATCTTCTAGAAGTAGTACTAGAATGTGGCACCATATGCATGTTAAGCATGTCTGAGTTCAATTTCGTAAGCCAATTTTGTGTCAGAATAAAAATGGTTTCGCTGTTTTTCATTGATGCGATTAAAAATGTAAATGTCCGTCGAATTAAACTTTCAGTTCTTCCAGTCTTTGCACATAAAACTGAACTTTTTCTGAATTCCTAATATTTTCACATGCCTCACATTTAATCTTTGTGATTTTTTTTTTTTTGATTTTTTTTTTTATTTTTTGTTTTACTAATTCGTCTGTTTATTTTATAGATATACACTTTCTAAACTTTTATTTTTCTGTCCTGTTTTCAAATTTGGTTTTTCAAATTTATTTCAGAGAATCTTTCTCAAAATTATTCAGATAAAAAAGAAAAAAAGTTAAAGAAAAGGGCCAATTTCACAATAGTAATTCAAATAACAAGAAAGTAAATAAACTAAAAAATTTACTAAATTATAATCTGGTGAAATCAAATATTTCTTTTGAATTGTGGTTGGAAATAATAATAAAGAAACACAGTCCCAGACAAATTGGAGCACCTTACTCTTGAACAGCGGACCAAAATACCGGTCAACAGGTGCAGAAATCTGATCGGACGTTACAGAAAACGCATGATTACCTCACTGTTGCTCAGCAAAATTTAAGCCCCATCTTGCTTGTTTTTTTTTTTTTGTTTTTAATATTTTTTTTTTAACCACAGTGTCATTATTTTCATTAAATTTTTATGCATTTTGTCAACTTCAACATATTTCACCTAGTTTTTTTTTTTTCTTTCCTTCTCTAATTGGAGGGTATGAATAATTTTGGGGACAACTGTACATCTTACTTGATTGACAGGCCTTTTACTTGTATTTTGGCAACATTTCTATGATTTAATTTATTGTAAATTAAATAATTTAATTTTGTACTGGAAACAGGTTCTTTTTGGCCTCCTCCAGTTTAACAACAAAACTTAACTGGAATTCCTAATAAACCTTTTAATCTTGTTGGGTAAACTGTATATTCATAAATGTAAATTCCATAAAATAAAACTTTGTTTTTAACATTTCTGGTGAAGCTCAAATATTATATAATTCTATTCTTTTCTCCATGAAATATTTAATCTTTATCTGTACTTGGTAGATCATCTGATACTTTTTTCCCACACTCATCCTATTTGACATGTACTGCTGTTCTTTGTCTTTTCCTCTACTTTTTTTCACTCCCTCCGGCATTTGTTTGTTTTCTCTGTTTACTCCTCTTTTCTGTTCTGTCTGTTATAGCAGACTAGTAACTGCTTGGTGTAAAGATGCCTCGATATTTTTTTTTTTATTTCAAAAGTGCAAACTTTTCAACTTTATAAAGTTTAATTGGGGGGGGGGGAGGTGTTGACGCAGGTCTGAGCTCTGGCTGTTCCTGGATCAGTGGTGTTTGTGCCAACTGTTGCAACAAGATGATGACAAAACAAAGGCGACGGAAGTTTGGAAACTCCCACTTTGTCCAGCTTCTAAAAAAAATTAATCTGTATTATTTCCTACAGGTTCCAGAGGCTCTAAATCTTATTTATATATTTTTATATCGTTCAGAGGAAAGCAACACAGTAAATTTGAAAATCTTTTTTTTACGAATTAAAACGTTTTACATATTTTTTAAAAACGAATTTCTTCCTCAACTTAAGTCAGTTACGTTAATTTTAATCAAAAACATGATTCGCGTTTACTTTGTTGAAATGACGTAGTTTTGTCATGGTTTTCAATTCTGGCGACTCTTTTTCCCGAGCCGCAGCAAACGCAGCATAATCCTGTTTTTTTGAGTGGGCGGGGCTTCCAGCGGGATGTAAAGCGGACAAACCGACAGCGACGCTTCATGCAGAAAGGGAAAATCTCAGCTGTTGTTGGGTTTTTGTTGGACTGCTGCTGCTTTTCTCTCCGCTTCCAGATTATTTTTCCCGTTTTGGCGCGTGGAATGCTGCCGCGACCTCCGCGCGGAAGTTGGGGAGCTGCTGTCAGTTATGAGTGAGGACGTGGGGACGTGGAGGTCTGCAGAGTCCAAACACAAACAGGAGTTGTAGAAGCGGATCATCAGGACGTCGCTTGTCCCTCCGTCCGTCTGTCTGTCTGTCCACGCGGAGCGTCGCGATGAGCCGAGCAGACGCGCGTGAAGTGGTGGCACGCGGCTGAGCTCTGATGGGAGAGTAGCGCGTCGGTGTGTGAAGTGTGTGTGCAGAGAAGAGAAGGACGGGTCTGGAACTGGACTGATCGGTGTCAGACGCCATGTGGAGCCCGGGGAGAGCGGCTCTGTGCTGGCTGCTGCTGGAGACGCTCCTGCGCTCTGCTGGAGGTAGGACCGAGCCGAACCGAACCGGACCGGACCGGACTGGGTTAATACGCGACAGTAATGCGTCTCTGGTGTCACCAGGCAGCGTGTTTTTTACAGCAGGACCGTGTTTGGATCCTTCATCCAGCTGGAGAGGGCTGGAAACGGATGCCACATGGAGGCGATTTATTGTGCTGTGATGATGGACACGCACACGCGCGCGCGGGGGGGCTGTAAATGGATCCATTTATTTATTGAAACGCGCGAACATGAATATGAATACGGTTTGAGTCAAGGACACGGTTCGCCCAACGCTGAGGAGCTTGCAAACCATCCCAGTCTGAACCCTCCTAGAGGAGCTTTCTATCTCCCAGTAGTCTCCAGGACCAGTTCTCCAGGATCCTTGAAGGACTTTCCAAAGTTCCTCTTTGTATGTTTCTGCCTTTTCTTCTGCTCTCTCTCCAGATGATCCCACACTGCTTCAGCCATGTTCTGGGGAGGATCCATCCCTCCTCCACACCTGCTTCCACTGATCTTCAGTCCAGTTCTTGGGTCATGTGACCTACTTCAGCCTTTTCTGACTTCTTGACAGCCTCATTTCCATGGAGACCATTTCTGATGCTGGTTCAGCCATCATTAGATCATCTGAAGGTCCGGATGCATCTCTCAGGTCCTGGTTCAGGTCTTTGCTGTAGGTTCAGTCTTGACTCTTCTTCTGTCCTCCACGAGTCCAGTTTCCGCTCCATGTCCAGTCATGCAGGTTTCCTGTCAGACTGTCGGATCTTTGCTGCTTTCACACATGAAACTAAAGAAATGGGAAACAAATGATGTCTTCCAGTAACAAAGAGCCAACGTGTCCATTTTAAAACCGGCTCATTTCTTCAGTTAGGAGCCTTTTTTCTGCCTGAACGGTTCATAGATCAGAGATAACTGGCTTAGTAGTCGGAAACAAAGACAAACCTAAAAACTGCCTCCTCAGAAGTAGAATTTGAAGAAATAAGGGATGGATCAATACTTTTATTTCAGGGCAGATTTTTTTAGAGGTACAAAGTAGTGAAATATTTCTGTTGCTGCATTTATACAGTGAAGAGTTTCTCATTTAAAACCATGGCTGTAATGTTTGTAGTTTGGCTGAAACTGCCTTGCAGAAATCATCTTGCAGAGCGAGTGTTGTGGGTTGGACGGCGTCACTGTTGTTCCTGCATGTTAAACCCTTCAGAGTGTGTCCCTGGTCTTCTCCTGTCAGGTCTCAACATGTGCATGAGTGGCAGCGCTACTTCCTGTGAAGAATGCCTCCTGATCCACCCCAGCTGCGCTTGGTGCTCGCAAGAGGTAATACTGTCTTCATGCAGACGCCTGCACAGGCTGCAGCTCTCACATTCATTCGTTTATCTTGGCTTCATATCTTTACACAGATTCTTGATGAATTAGTGATGCACAATATGAAAAATTTCTACAGATAACTGATAAATTCCTACTTGTCATTACCGATACTAATATTGGTCCGATTAAGTTGTGCGTTACTAATTAAAATGTTTGTCAAAAAGGACATGAAAATATCCACAGTGCAGAAGTTGTGTAGGATAAAGAATTTGTCAAAAAATAATCATTTTCATGTCTAAAATTAAAAACCATTGTTGATATCCTGTATGTGATCTAGCTCATCTAAAGGTAGATTTTGACTTGTAATTATGCAGTTTTTCATACCTACAGCTGCCGTTTTAACAAAGTAGTGATGCACGATATGAAAATTTCCACCGATACCGATAACCAATATTTTTCTACTTCTCATTACCGATACCAATATCTGTCCGATTAAGTTGTGCGTTACTAATTAAAAGGTTTCTGTCAAAAAGGACATGAAAAAGTCCACAATGCAGAATTTGTTGTCAGATAAAGAATTTGTCAAAAAAAAAGATCATATTCATGTATAAAATGAAAAACCATTGTTGATATCCAGTATGTAATCTAACTCATTTAAAAGTAGATTTTGACTTGTAGTAATGCCATTTTTCATACCTACAGCTGTTATTTTATTAAAAACTAGTGATGCATGATATGAAAAATTTGCACCGATACCAATAACCGATAATTTTGTACTTCTCATGATGATTCTGATAACGATATTAAACCTGAAAATGACGTAATATTCACTCCTTCTGCAAAATTAGAGAAAAACACTTGTGCTGCATCTGCTGCAGATCCAGTAGTTGCCGGAGACGACATAATATTGCGTGGTGGGCGTGGCCTAATGTTGTTCCCATGCCCCACAGATTAAATTTTAAAAAAAGGAAACGCAGCATTTCACGGGTTCGTGTCCAAACACCTGTTTTATATTGTTAATTATATTGATAACTGTTAGTTATATTGATAACTGTTTTATTTAGAATGTGATATTTCTGTAGTTCCTCGTGTCAGGGAGCATTTTAAGATATGGTTAGGGATACCAGATGAAAACTAGCATTTTGGCTAAATTTGGCTTATTTAGAAGGCTTTTCTTGTTTTTTATAGCCTATGATCTGGCCTTATAACATAAAGAGAGAAAACTGTGGGAAAAAAAGAGAATTTTTGGCAGATATCTGGTCGATATTGGGCCGATATCTACATTGTTTTAAAGCTAATATCGTCCGATACTGATATTAATATTGAGCATGACTAATTTAAATGTTTTCAGTCTAAAAGCACATGAAAATATCCACAGTGCAGATTTCGTTTAGCAGGATAAAGAATTTTAGTGGAAAAATGATCATTTCCACGTCTAAAATAAAAAAAACCATTGTTGATATCCAGTATCTAAACTGGCTTGTCTAAAAGTAGATTATGACTTTTATTATTTACATTTTTCATACGTATACAGTGGGCTCGGAAAAAATATCAGTGCACTGAAATATCACACTATTTTCATATGCTGATTTCATTTCGATATTTAAAAATGCGGTATCGATCTATTTTACTAACAATCTCACAATATTTTGTAAGAGAACGATGAAATTTTGTGAGATTTCATCAGTAAAATAGATCAATATCGCGTTTTTAAATATCATTGTGAAATCCGCATATGATGTATCAATATTTTTTCCCAGCCCTAGCATACAGCTGCTGTTTTATTTTTTAACAAAAATCTTAATTATACACGTTTATATCTGACATTATTGCCGGATGACTTGCGCCGCTTACTGGTCAGACTTTAACCGTAAACGTCAGTATTAGGGCTGGGGAAAAAAATCGATACACTGAAATGTCGCGATATTTTCATATGCAGATTTCATATAGAGATTCAATAATGCAATATTGATCTATTTTACCAACGAAATCTCGCGAGATTTCACAAAAACCCATGAGATTTCGTGACTGAACAATGAAATCTCGCGAGATTTCATTAGTAAAATAGATCTATACATTTTTACATATCAATATGATATCAGCATATGAAAATATCGCGATATTTCAGTGTATCGATTATTTATTTATTTTTTTTCCCCATTCCTAGTCAGTATTGTTCTGGATGATGAAAATGTAGTCGCGATTGTGTGTGACGTATTTCTAATAACAAATTCATAGTCGGTTAAGTCTTTTTTCCAATTGAAATGGGTTTCTGTCTCTAAACATCTGAAATTTTCTTGTTTCTTAACATTATTCCACTCGTAGATATCTAAAGCTGTATTTGACTGATCATTTAACTGATGAGGTATAAGTGCTAAAATCCATAAGTGGACAAACAGCTGAGCTGATTAACGCACAATTCTGAATTTACTGTTTGTATTTCAAGTGTAAAATTCTTCTGATTTTACCAATTTGTCTGTCGTCTTGATTCCATTAATCTTAACATTAAAATGTGTTAATGATTTTGATCAGCTGAGAAGTTCCTGTGCGCTCTGCCATGATTGATCGTTGATCATGACCAGAAGCGGCAACTCGGGCCAATAAAACGTCAGATAAAAATGTCTCCTTGTACAAAAACTTCTAACATGTTTAAGTTTTTTTGACATTAAATGGATCAGTCTTTTAAAACGGACTTTCTGCTGATGTGGTTGTCCGGTGGTCTTGATGTGGTCTCGGTCCTGTTCCCCATCCTCAGGACTTCGGGAAGGGCCGGACTCTGAAGTCACGCTGCGATTTCAGTCAGAACCTGCAGAAAAGGGGCTGCGAGGCTCGCTTCATCGAGAACCCCACCAGCACCATGTCCGTCCTGCAGAACATGGCCCTGAGCTCTAAAGGATCCGGATCGCTCCAGTACAACATGGTCCAGATTATGCCTCAGAAGGTCGCCCTCAGCCTGCGGCCGGGTAAGAATCGCCGACGTTCGGGCTGAGCCGGAGCGCCGCCTCCGAGCTAACCGGCTGATGCTTGCTCCCCCGCTCCTGCAGGAGAGCAGACCTGGTTCAGCCTGCAGGTGCGGCAGGTGGAGGACTACCCGGTGGACCTCTACTACCTGATGGACCTGTCGCTCTCCATGAAGGACGACCTGGAAACCATCCGGAACCTGGGCACCAAGCTGGCAGAGGAGATGGGGAAGCTCACCAGCAACTTCAGGCTGGGCTTCGGCTCCTTCGTGGACAAAAACATGTCCCCGTTTTCCTACACGGCACCCAAATACCAGGAGAACCCCTGCAACGGGTAGGAGCAGCGACACACGCTCGTAGTCATGTGCAACCCCCGACCCCAAAAAACGATGCAAGGTTTTTCTACGGAAGAGGATTACTGCCACTAAAAATACAAAATTCTGAGAAAAAGTCATAATTCTGACGCTAATCTCAGAATTCTTTCTTCCAGAAATTTTTTTGTGAATATTTTTTTTTCCATTTGAGGTTTTTTTTTTTTTTTTTTTTTTTTTTTTTTTTTTTCCAGAATTCTGACTTCTTTTATAAAATGAAAAATTAATCCCTGTTTTTTTTTTGTTGTTGTTGTTTTGCCCCTAATGTTCTGGAAAAAGTCAGAATTCTGACTTTTTTCCATAAAAGAAACAAAAAAAAACATCCCCCCGCTTTTTTTTTTCTTCAATTTCTGACTTTTTCTCAGAATTCTGACTTTTTCCACAAAATGAAAAAAAAAAAATCTCAAGCCATTTTTTTTTTTAATGTTCTGGAAAAAAATTTGAATTCTGAGATTAAAGTCGGAATTCTGACTTTTTCTAAGAAGTTTTCTTTTTCCTTCAGTGGCACTGATCCTCCACCGTAGTTTACAAATCTTATCAACCCATATTTTTTATTCCCAGCAGATTATAAACAACATCTCAGATGTTGAAACATTTGATGGAAAATCTTCTGATTGGGAATCTGATGACAGCAACACATCTGTAAAAAGTTGGAACAGAAGCAACAAAAGGCTGCAAGAGTAATGCAGTAATTGGAGGAGACTTTAATAACAGGTTGCTTAGCAACAGGTCAGTAACATTTGTGGATTTCAGGGTAAACCGTGTTCACAGACAGATTTCTGGAATCTTCCTGAGTCCATCAGTGGTTTCCAGTAGAGAATCATGTCTGCTTTTAATGCAGAACATCACCAGCATCCAGCCTTGTCCCCTGCACACAGAGATTCCTCCTGATTCTCTCCATCTTTTGATGATATTCTACATTAGATGGAGGATCTTCAGAGTCTGAGGAACATTTTTCTGAACTTGTTCCACAACTTTTAGAAATGCTCCTTTAAACCCACTCATGTTACTGACCTGTTGCTAGTTTACTAATTACTAGAGATTTCTGATATTATTGGCTGATACCAGAATTAAAATGTGTATTTCTAGAGAACACCAAGATCCCGCAAGGTTTCAGTAGTAAATCTTGTTCCATCAGCAGCGGTCCATCATGTAGAAAAGTCCCTGTTGTTGTGGAAGAACTTCATTTCCCAGCATTCCTTTCAGAGTCATGTGACTACAGTGCAGCTGCTGCTGCTACAGACTGACTAGCTTTGAAGCTGCTTATAATATGTCTGGTTTTAAGTTGTTGGTTAAGTTACCAAGTTGTCAGAAACATTATAATTAGCCACATGTTGGCTAATACCTGCTAGTTTCTGATATCTGGCAGCCAGATGTCCAAAATGAACTCCTCTGGCTGAGTTAAGGATATTTTGGGATCTTTGCTCTCGGAGCAGAATATAGTTGTGTATCTCAAAATATAAGATACACAACCTCACAGTTGTCTGTATAGAGCGGTATCAGTTGATATCAGAAATTCAGAGCTGGACAATATCGGTGTATCAGATATCGGTAAAAAAAAAAAAAAAAAAAAAAGCCAATATCGAACATCCCTGCCAGTTATTTTTCCAGCCTTTTGTTGCTCCTGTTCCAACTTTTTACAGACGTGTTGCTGCATCAGATTCACAGTCGGCTCATATTTTTCATGAAATAGTAAAAAGTCTGTTTCAACATTGATATGCTGTTTATGTTCTCCTGGGAATAAAACTTGTGGATGATTTGGAAAATCATTGAGTTCTGTTTTTTAGTCACATTTTACTCAGCGTTCCAGGTTTTTTTTTTTTTTTTTTATTATTTATTTTTTTTGGGGGGGGGCACTGGGTTGTGGTTCAGGTGGTTTAAAGTAGTGGTTTTCAAGCTGCGGGGCAGAACCCCCATGTGGGTCGTATGATAATTTCAAGGGTTTGCCAGATCATTGTCGGGGAAAAAAACTATAGAGGCGACATTTATCAAGTAAATTAGGTATTTTGGGGGCTATCAGTATTAAGACATCACTGCAAAGAGATTAATGTGTGAAATTAACACTCATTTCTTAGTTATTGCATAAATAGGTTATTACTAATTCCATGTTTAAAAATCACAATTTGGCATTATCTAGAAGCTGATTTGGGGCATCTAGTGTTACAGAAATGCGAGAAAACATTGATCCTCCTTTTTTATGAAGTTTCTGACAGTTTTTAAGCCTTACATGTAGAATTTTTATCATTGAGTGTCCAGAAACAAAGTTATTACAGCTAAACATTTGGTCCTATTGTGGTGAGAAAAGCTGAATTTCAACATTTGGGTGCTTTTTCCACACTTTATCCTCCTCATTTATGAAGAGTCTGACAGTTTCCAGCCTCTGGTGAAGAGCATGGACACAGGATGACCCGTTAGATGTATCACACAATTAACAACTTAGTTGCTGGGTGGGGGAGGGGGGGTCACGAACACCAAAGTATGTAATTTCAGGGGTCTTGGCTCAAAAAGTTTAAAAAAAATCACTGGTTTGAAGTGTGAAAATAAGAGATGAGAATAGAGCTGAGCTTCCAGAGCTGCTGATGCAATCAAATTGAATAGATGGAGGGCAGGGAGGAAGAGGAGGAGGATGGGGGGGCTGTGGCACACGATGAATGCCCTGGAGGTGAGTCCTCCATCGTGCATCACTTCCCATCTGGGTCACAGCCCCGCTGGGTTGTGTGTGTGTGTGTGTGTGGGTGGATGATGCCTTTTCAACCCCGGCTGACCCCGCTGCCTCCCGTCGGCACCGCGTGGGTGCCACACTTTTACAGAAGGAGGAAGGAGTCCGAGTTTCCTTCATCTTCTCAGCACAGTGAAAGCATCACTGACCCTCTGACACACACACACACAAACACACACACACACCCCAGTCTGACGGAGGTTCTGGTCTCTCTCCAGGTACAAACTCTTCCCTAACTGCGTTCCCACCTTCGGTTTCCGCCACATCCTGTCGCTGACGGACAAAGTGGACCGCTTCAACGAGGAGGTGCAGAAGCAGATGGTCTCTCGCAACCGAGACGCACCGGAGGGCGGCTTCGACGCCATCCTGCAGGCCGCCGTTTGCAAGGTGACGCCGCCGCTGGCATCAGGCTCATTTCTGCCGCTGCAGACGACCCCATGACAGGCGTTTGGGAGATGCTCACTAATGAAAAGCAGCAAGTGGGGGGGGGGGGGCAGACAGGAAGTGCAGTCTGGTGCAGCTGCTTAAACATGAGGACGACTCATCCCACTTTCCTCCCCCAGTTTAATTGTTCTGTGGAGGAGGAGGAGGAGGAGGACTCCTGCCTTGTAATTTAGCTACAGTTTAATGGTCTCTGGTTGGAGGTGGAGCCGAGCTGCTCTCAAGGCTTCGCTTTATCTCTAACCTGGTTATTTATATCAGCTCCTTCAAGACGGTTAAAGCTAATTCAGCCAGGCGGTTAACTCTTCATGACAGTCCTGGTCCAGTCCTAAACCAGTCTTCTTCATCTCCGGCTCTGCTGCTTTCTTCAAAGCTCTTCATCAGTAGATCTCCAGCTTTCCAGTAGTCTGATAGTTTTTCTCTCAGTATTTTCTGCCTTTTCTTTTTCTTTGTTTCTTTTTCTTTCCAGTCCTTGTACTTGTTCATTTTCAGCGAAAGCTTTCTTTTTCTTTAACCCACTCCAGTCTGATCTGTGAATCAATCAAGCATAAAAAGGCTCTGAGGCTAAAGTAGCCGCTAACGTTATCTTGTTGAGGTTAAAGTTATCTCCTTTTAGCAGAGATAAAGGTTAAAATGATCTAGTCAAGGCAAACGGAGCCACTCACATCTTCTCTGTGCTATGTTGATATTTTCGCTAACAAAGCTACTAGCTTTATCTAAAAGAGCAGCTGCGGTGAAATAGTTTCGGCTAAAATCATGTTCAGACTAGTGTTTTCATATTTCGGTTATAACAGTGAGGTGATATTTTAGACTTAAATTAGAACAATAGATCGGTCTTGTTTAAGCTAATACTGCGGCTAATGTTGTCTATATAGTGCTAGCATGTTATGGCTAAAGTAGCTGCTAATTATGATAAATGCTAACAAGCTGCCAGTATTAATGTGTTTGGACTAGCATCATCATGAGGCTATCATTGAGGCTAATATGACTCAAATGTGGCGTTTCCTGTTTGTTGAGAAAACAACTGAATCATTCAGACGGGGAGGAAAAAAAGCTGCTAGCTAACAGCTTAGCAAAGACCCAGTTTAAACTGGATCTTTAGGCTCTTTGTTAGCAGCAGCCCGCCACAAAGACCCAGTTTAAACTGGATCTTAAGGCTTTTTGTTAGCAACAGCCCGCCACAAAGAACCGGTTTAAACTGGATCTTTAGGCTCTTTGTTAGCAGTAGCCAACCATAAAGAACCAGTTTAAACTGGATCTTTAGACTCTTTGTTAGCAGCAGCCCGCCACAAAGACCCAGTTTAAACTGGATCTTAAGGCTTTTTGTTAGCAACAGCCCGCCACAAAGCACCGGTTTAAACTGGATCTTTGGACTCTTCATTATTTGTTAAGACCGTCTGACAGAAAACAGGATTCTAGCAGCAACAAGGTGACTCCAAAGACCTGAACCAGGACCTGAGAGATGCATCTGGACTTTCAGCTGATCCATCTACTGTTGGCTGAAGCTTCATCAGAAATGGTCTCCATGGAAACGTGGCTGTCAAGACGCTGTCTTAAAGGAAACAGGAGAAAAGGCGTAGTCACATGACTCAAGAACTGGACTGAAGATCAGTTGAAACAGATCTGATGGAGGGATGGATCCTCCCCAGGAACCGGACCTCTACGGCTCTGGTGGATGGACGGACCCTCCCAGAACCCGGACCTGAACATTACTGAAGCAGTGTGGGATCATCTGGACAGAGAACCGAACAAAAGGCAGAAACACAGGAAAACTTTTAAAAGTCCTTCAAGGATCCTGGAGACCTGGTCCCGAAGACGACTGGAAAAGATGACAGAAGCTTATCTCGGAGGGTCCAGACTGGGATGAAGAAGCTGCTCAGACCAGATTTTAACTTCCAAGCTGGTTGGACCCGTCTCTGCTTCATAAGCTATATCAGTATGTAAGTTTGCAAACATGAATAAACATCTGCACCTGTTCGGTTTCCAGGCAGGATACAGACGTGAATCTGGATCAGGACTGGAGAAGACTGCTAGTTTTTACTGCGCTCATTGGGAATTTGAGTTTTTAAACTAACTGAAATGTAGAATTGTAGTTAACCAAGGTTGGGGTGGCTTCTGTTTAATTTCCACCTGAATTGTGCACACTTTGTCCCAGTGTTCTGTGCATCTTTAAAATCTTTTTTCTTCTCTATCTAAAGCTTAATTAACTCTAAAATTTTATTGATCCCAGCAAAAAATCCCCCAAACTGCAGATTAGCCACAGTGGTGATTGCTGTAAGGAAAACTGTGTAAAACCGCTGCATCATGCAGAAACTGCAGCTTCTTGTGAAAATCATCCTGAGATCTCCTGCAGGGAGCTGATTTACAGAAGGCTGTGATTTTTGGATCAGAGTTGCGGTAAACAGTCGCTTCTTTATGAAAAACAACCACCCAAACAGAAATCTCTCTGTGAAACATCTCCAGCTTTCTGACGGCCCGGTTTGATGAGCGTGAACGCTGTGTTCGAGCTCACAACGTCTCTGTTGTTGAGGCCTCTGATCGGGGCGCCCACCGCTCTGGACGGGACACATAATGGACAAAAGAGCCACAAAGGATCTCTCAGCTGATTGGCTGAAATGCCTTCAGCATCTCGCATTAGTCAGCGCTCTCTGTGCCTGCCTGTTGTTTCCTGTTGATAAAGCCCAGCAGCTTCTGTAGAAAGCTCCCGCTTGTTGTTCTACTCTTTGTGTGTTTTGGATGAGTTGCTGTCAGGCTTGTGGGAAAAGAAACATTTTTCATGATGATGGTTTTAGTTGACTCATTTCTGAACAGGCTGGTTTGCCTGGCGCTGGGAAACGCACAAGTTTTGTAACTTGTACATGTTTTTATCTCTATCAGCTTATCCTGTTGAATGTTTTTAGCAATGAACTGACTCACCTTTACAGCAGGATGATTGTTGTGCTGGTCTTGGTCACTCTCTCCGTGATTGGTTAGGGAAAAAAAAACAATCTAGTGATGCACGATTTAAGAAAAAAAAAAAAAAATTACACCAATACTGATGACTGATAATTTACCAGTCACTGGAGTCATCATAATGTTGCATGGCCTTGTGCTGTTGCTATACACCTCGGATTAAAAAAAACAGCATTCCACGGGTTTGCCACCAAACGGCACCTGTTATACTGTATCATGGTTAGTTAATTTATATTGATAACTGTTTTATTTACAATGTGATAATTCTGTATTTCATCATTTCAGGGAGCCTTTTAAGATCTAGCTAGGAACAACAGATGGAAACTAGCCTTTTGGCTAAATCTGGTGCATTTACATTAGAAGTTTTTCTTTGTTTTTATATGCTCTGTCCCTATCAAACAAATAAAATGAGAATTAGGGGTTGGATAAAGAGTTGACGCACCATGGCTGATGATCATCAGGAGGGCTTGTTTATTTGTGTTTTATTTGGTTTTTTAAATAAATGGTTTGCTGTCCCGGTTTGATGGGGCATCTCTTATGTTGTGTGTATCAAAATGTCTGAAATAAAACATTTGAAATCAAATCAGAAAAAACATTGGATCAATATTGGACCGACACTTATATTCAATTTTAAAGCCAATATTGGCCGATACCGATATCGGGCCGATGATATTGTGCATCTCTGGAGCAGCGTGACTGGTTTTTGAGTAGGCGTGTAAAGAAATGGGGGAAATGTTTTGTAAAACTGACTTATGTTTCAAGATTTGCAGAGTAAATCTTGTAGATCAAACTTCTACGCTTACAAATATGTCTAGCTTCATAGATTTGATGCTTCTGTGATCTGTGATTCCTTCATTCTCGGAGACGGCCTGTATAAAGTTGCCAGATCAGAACTGGTGCAAACCCAGTAATAAACCAAACGTATCTGCAGGACTTTGGAGGTGATCTGCAGCTCTGACTCTGCTGTGGTGTTTGTAGGAGGAAATCGGTTGGAGGAAAGAGGCCTACCACCTGCTGGTGTTCGCCACAGACGACGTGCCACACCTCGCTCTGGACGGGCGGCTCGGAGGTCTCGTCCAGCCCCATGACGGACGGTGTCACCTCAACAACCAGAACGAGTACAGCGCCTCCACAAAGATGGTAAGAGCAGTTTCGGTCCAGAGGAAAGTTTAAAAAATAAAAAATCCCTGCAAACTACAACCAAAATAAGTTTGTGTAGTTTGTAAGTCAACCAGAGCTGAAGCTTTAAGTCCAGACTGTACCTCTCCAAGCTTTTTTCCTGAAGATGTAGGACTAGAGATAAGAGGATGCAGTAAAATCCAGATTTTAGCAGAGCAACAGTCTGGAGATACTTAAAGTTTGTATGTAGTCATAATAAACTGCTTTTCAGTCCCAGTTTCTGATGATAAAAAGGTAAAATAGGAGAATATGAGCAGATTTGATGTCACTTGACTGGTTTCACACAACGATGCAGAAAGACGGAAGCTAAGAGCTCCTCAGTCTAAGTCCAGTTCAGTGTTTGTTTCTTTTATGAGAGAGTTTTATTTTCCCACAATTTCTGCTGAAATAATGTTTTTACCTGGATTTTAAAAGTCCAGCTTTGGTCTGATTTAGAGGTGATGTGAATCACAAATTTTCCCACAGTGAAATATTACAATACAATATTATCAATTTGATGTTTACATATTCCTTTACAATACAAGTCAGGATCCAATGAATGATATCACTGGAGAAAATATCATATGCTGATTTAATACCATCATTTCCACACAGATTACATCACAAAAACAAACTGAAATATCAAAATCTTGTTTTCCTCCTGAGCACCGTCGGACATATAAATTAAGAAACAAACATTGAACAAATACAGACTGAACCACATTCTGGATGTTGAGCTTTAAAATGTTCACATGGAAAAAAAAAACTCAAGTTTTTTTTATTTTTATTTGTAGACTTAAAACCAGGACACGATGTAAGCCTTCCTCCCATTTTAGGTCTTAAACCAAATATTTATACAACCTAGTTATAATAACCTAGTACACTGACTTTATTACACCTTTGGATGTCCACATTTTCATTTTCAGATTAAAATAGTTTATCTGAACAGGAATATCAGAATATCATCTGCATAAAAAGTAGATTTGGATCAGAAGCATTTTTTTCACTACAATTGAATTAAAGTTGAACCAGGATGGATCCCTGGGGAACACCTCCCCAGTTAGTTTATTTGAACAGGAAAATCAGAATAGCAGAATATCATCTGCATAAAAATATAGATTTGGATCAGAACTATTTCATAACTATTTTCATCACTCCAGTTGAATTAAAGTGGAACCAGGATGGATCCCTGGGGCACATCTCTGGTCTCATCATAAAGGAAACTATGGCAACTGTGGAACAGCAACTTTGTTACCAATGTAGTGTTTGGGCTGTGAAAAGAGGATCGTGTTTCCTGGATCTAGACTTGAAAGGTCATTAGAAACATTCCAAAGAGCCGTTTCTGTGCTGTGATGTTTTAAATACAACAAATATCCTCATGAATTGACCAGAAGTTCAAGGGGATGGAGGGTTTAAATGTTTTAGTTTAAACAGTGTCCTTTATTTTTAGGAAATATTATTTTAATAATGTTTTATAGAAAATGGAGAAACTATCTGAAGATAAAAGGAGACAAAATGTTTGTGAACAAACTTTTACATCTTACAGCAGTAAATTTTACCTTTTTTGAACCTGTAATTCTCAGTCATAAAGTTCATATCTCCTTTTGTTTGCAGAGTGGCAGCTGGTGTGTTGGACTATTTATGACATTGATTCCAAGGTTTTCTGTTTCCACTTGGCTTTTGTCCAACTCAGATTATTGTATTATAGTATGTTTGATGTTGGCTGCTTCTGTTGAATCTGTCTTCATTCCAGAGAAAGACCTGAGTTCTTATGAAGCAGGCGTTACAAGGAAAACATGTTGGATAGGCTCCTGTTGGGTTGGATGGCCCCGCTTTCCCAGACATTGCTATTGTGGTTACAGCTAAT
This sequence comes from Atherinomorus stipes, assembly GCA_023101725.1. Classification (NCBI taxonomy): domain Eukaryota; kingdom Metazoa; phylum Chordata; class Actinopteri; order Atheriniformes; family Atherinidae; genus Atherinomorus; species Atherinomorus stipes. The sequence continues at coordinate 79,361 of JALJCO010010893.1, forward strand.
GCAATAGAGCTTCTCTGAATGTTAATTAAGATCATTAAGACAATTACCAAAAATTTGAGACGCTGTGGAAACTGTAAATAAAACAGAATTCAAACATATCTGATGTTGAAACTGAGACATTTTACAATGTCATGGAAATTATGGGCTGATTGTGAATCTAATGACAGCCACATGTCTGTAAAAAGTTGGAACAGGAGCAACAAAAGGCTGGAAAAGAAATAATCGGAGGAGACTTTAATAATAAATCAGGTTAACTGGCAACAGGTCAGTAACAAGACTGGGTATAAAAGTAGCATTTCAGAGCGGGAGGGAGTCTCTGATGGAAAGATGGACAGAGGTTCACCAATCTGAGACAAACTGGCTCTAAAAGTTGTGCAACAAGTTCAGAAAATGTTCCTTAAACTTTGAAGATCCTCCATCTACAGTGTAGAATATCATCAGAAGATGAGAGAATCTCTGACAAGGGATGGGCATATTGATACCCTGGAGTCGATACGTCTATCAGCTAAACAAAATATCAGATTCCATACTTTTTTGAGTATGGAGATACTGGTGTACAGATGCAAAACATGCAATTTGTTTTCACTTCTGAGAGTTTTAGGCAATGAAATGATGTGAAAGCAGCCAGATTCTAGCTTCTGTGTCACATGATGGTGGTAGCCTATCAGATTCTAGCTTCTGTGTCACATGATGGTGGTAGCCTATCAGATTCTAGCTTCTGTGTCACATGATGGTGGTAGCCCATCAGATTCTAGCTTCTGTGTCACATGATGGTGGTAGCCTATCAGATTCTAGCTTCTGTGTCACATGATGGTGGTAGCCTATCAGATTCTAGCTTCTGTGTCTCATGATGGTGGTAGCCTATCAGATTCTAGCTTCTGTGTCACATGATGATGGTAGCCTATCAGATTCTAGCTTCTGTGTCACATGATGGTGGTAGCCTATCAGATTCTAGCTTCTGTATCACATGATAGTGGTAGCCTATCAGATTCTAGCTTCTGTGTCTCATGATGGTGGTAGCCTATGAGATTCTAGCTCCTGTGTCACATGATGGTGGTAGCCTATCAGATTCTAGCTTCTGTGTCTCATGATGGTGGTAGCCTATCAGATTCTAGCTTCTGTGTCACATGATGATGGTAGCCTATCAGATTCTAGCTTCTGTGTCTCATGATGGTGGTAGCCTATGAGATTCTAGCTCCTGTGTCACATGATGGTGGTAGCCTATCAGATTCTAGCTTCTGTGTCTCATGATGGTGGTAGCCTATCAGATTCTAGCTTCTGTGTCTCATGATGGTGGTAGCCTATCAGATTCTAGCTTCTGTGTCACATGATGGTGGTAGCCTATCAGATTCTAGCTTCTGTGTCACATGATGATGGTAGCCTATCAGATTCTAGCTTCTGTGTCACATGATGATGGTAGCCTATCAGATTCTAGCTTCTGTGTCACATGATGGTGGTAGCCTATCAGATTCTAGCTTCTGTATCACATGATAGTGGTAGCCTATCAGATTCTAGCTTCTGTGTCCCATGATGGTGGTAGCCTATCAGCTGTAATGATGATGCTGGTACTGTTAGTGATGATGAATTTTTTGGTATTATTCAGTACTTTAATGCAGGTTATTGCACAATATGTTTTGGAAAATTTGTAATATTACTGTTACATTTTCTCTCTGAATAAATGTTCACCTGTACTTAAGCTATTTGATAATTGAAAGAAGTTTTTAATCTTATTTTTAATTTATTTACTCATATCATTTGTTGTAAAATGATTTCTTTCCAGTACTTTTGTTCTCAAATTTTGCTCATATTTGATATTGCCTTTGCATTCAAGATGTTAAGGCAAACTGTGCAATTATGTGGTTTTCTTTTGAAGGGATTAAAAAAGTATCAGTATCAATGGAAAAAGTAGCCTGAACTACTCGTATCATATTGACAGAAGTTGTGATATCACCCATCCCTGTCTGTGTGCATGGGACAAGGCTGGATGCTGGTGGTGATCCGTATTAAAAGCAGGCACGATTCTATCATGCAAAGAAGAAGCCATCAGTGAGCTCCATCAGTGCTAAAACTAAAGTACACTGAGGTTTTGCTCATATTTCTTTGTGTTGCGAAACAAGCAGACTCTGGTTCTGGTCCACATGTTTGTGGAACGCTCTGTTCTCTGCTGTTTAATCACTTTTATTTCCTTCTTGTGCTGTCTGAAGTATAAATCTGATGGGGGCTGAAAAACATCCAGGGTAAATAATCCCATCTGAAAGTGAAATCTGGAAGCCTGAGATAAGCTCAGGGTTTAAGCTGCGGTCATGAGTTCAGCGTAAACACCACTCGGAGGTCAGAGGAGCATCAATCTGTTCTCAACCTCCTCCTGTCTGTCTCTCTCTGCAGGACTATCCATCTCTGGCGCTGCTCGGGGAGAAGCTGGCGGAAAACAACATCTTCCTCATCTTCGCTGTGACCAAACGGCTCTACGTTATTTACAGGGTACTCTCTCTTTTATGAGTTGCAGATCCTCACTCTGTTATGAATCTAAAGACTCACTGATCCGTGCTTTCTATTTATGTCTTCATGAAGAATTTCACTGCCCTCATCCCCGGGACTACAGTCGAGATCCTGGACCAGGACTCCAAGAATGTCATCCAGCTGATTATCACGGCTTACAATGTGAGTAAAAGGAAGCCGGACTTCCTGTTTGTATGAGAGGGAGTGGACTGATGACAGAGGGGATCTGATAAGAGGAGGACGGCAGGATTGCTTAAAATCTGTTAACGAGTCCAGCTGACTCAGGCTGCATATCTGTGGCTCCCCCTCAAAATCTTTTCTATAACCACAAATCAGAGGAAGCTGAAATGTTATGAAAGATGCAAATTAAAAAGAAAAACAGTCATCCATTTAAGACTGAATGAAAACATTTCATTAGTTTGTTTTTGGATCTGCAACATGTTCCAGAAAACGTTCAGGGGACAGTTAAGAGGATAGTCTAGGTTATTTTACTGCAGTTATTAGATGATTCATTGTTTATTATCATTCAGCTAATTCTAGTTGTTAGACCTGTTTTAATTAGATTATATGTGACCCGCGTTAGTCCAGTTTATAACAGCTTCAGACAAACCAGGTGATAAAGACGATTCCCTCACACAGGAAACCAACAGCTTCAAATCTTCTCTGATTTAATCCTCCAACCTGAGCAGCACAAAGAGGCGGTGGAGAGGAAAACCTCCATTGGGTCAGGTCCGGGTTCTGGGATAGTACGGGTCAGAGCAGTGTTCATTGATGGTCTGGGGTCAGATCTGGGTTCTAGGATGATTCGAGGTCAGATCAGGGTTCTGGGGTCAGTTCAGGATTCTGTGGTGGTCTGGGGTCAGATCATGGTTCTGGTTCGGGCTCAGATCAGGGTTCTGTGATGGTCTAGGGTCGGATCAGGGTTCTGGGATTGTTTGGGGTCAGATCAGGGTTGTGGGATTGTTTGGAGTCAGATCAGGGTTCTGGGACTGTACAGAGTCAGATCAGGGTTCTGGGATTGTTTGGAGTCGGATCAGGGTTCTGGGATGGTACGGAGTCAGATCAGGGTTCTGGGACTGTCTTGGATCAGATCAGGGTTCTGGGATTGTCTTGGATCAGATCAGGGTTCTGGGATTGTTTGGGGTCAGATCAGGGTTCCGGGATTGTTTGGAGTCAGATCAGGGTTCTGGGATGGTACGGAGTCAGATCAGGGTTCTGGGATGGTACGGAGTCAGATCAGGGTTCTGGGATAGTCTGGAGTCAGATCAGGGTTCTGGGATGGTACGGAGTCAGATCAGGGTTCTGGGACTGTCTTGGATCAGATCAGGGTTCTGGGATTGTTTGGGGTCAGATCAGGGTTCTGGGATGGTTCGGGATCAGATCAGAGTTCTGGGATGGTACGGAGTCAGATCAGGGTTCTGGGATGGTACGGAGTCAGATCAGGGTTCTGGGATAGTCTGGAGTCAGATCAGGGTTCTGGGATGGTACGGAGTCAGATCAGGGTTCTGGGATGGTTCGGGATCAGATCAGGGTTCTGGGATGGTACGGAGTCAGATCAGGGTTCTGGGATGGTCTGGGGTCAGATCAAGGTTCTGGGATTGTTTGGGGTTGGATCAGGGTTCTGGGATGGTCTGGGGTTATATCAGGGTTGTGGGACGGTCTGGAGTCAGATCAGGGTTCTGGGATTGTTCGGTTCAGATCAGGGTTCTGAAACAGTTTTATGGTTTTGCCTTTTATCTTTTCACATAGTTCTGACTTTCATCACAACAGCATGGCTGAGGAAGAGGAGAGTTCAGGTACTAGACTGGTCCACCTGCAGTCCAGTCTCCAGTAGGCGAACCACTATTTTTCATAAAGAACGGGACAGAGTGAGGCATCGCTTCATTACTTCGTATCTTCGATGTCTGGTAAATGGAGCAGAACTGGGAGCTGATGAAGGGAAAACTTTGCTTCTGTTGGGACGAGCTGTGGTCTGAAACTCAGACCAGTATTAACCAGATGAAGCCGTTGGTGTAAACATGTCTGATGTGGGAACATGGACCTGGTGCTGGATCATGGCTCAGCAGACCGTTGCTACGGCTTCATGCAGCAGAGGTGGTGTCGTCAAGCTTTCCCTGAATGTTTTCCTGTGTGGGTGTGCAGCTCGTTTTTATTCCCAGACCTTGTGTCAGGCGCGGGGTGGACGCGCTCGGTGTGTAGGAGTGATCTTTGACTCGTGGCCGTATTAACATTCCAGCTGCCACATTATTTCCTCCGCTGCAGCAGCTTTGACAAATGTGCGGCGGTCGGGGTGTGATGGTTCAGAGCAAGTCTCGTTTGTTGTTGGCAGAGTCGCTTCGCAGTAAACGAGGGTTCAGTTCCAGCTGCAAACGTCCACACACATGCAACCTGCAGCTGTGCGCGGCGCTCGTGGTTGTGGTGAGATTAACAGCAAATATGTGCCTAACCAGAGAAACTCATTCCCCCTGTTTCACTCTTTTCCACCTTGTTACTCAGCCGCAGGCCCGAAGGTGGCTTTAGATGGAAGCTTCTGGGTGGGAGGCGTCACACGAGGGCTGCAGATTTACTTTCATGAAAAGCCAGCTGTAATAACTTGATGTTGTACCGCCGTCTTCTCCGCAGAACATCCGCTCTAAAGTGGAGCTGACCGTGTGGGACCAGCCGGAGGACATCAACCTGTCCTTCACCGCCACCTGCCAGGATGGAAAGCCGCTGCCGGGTCTCCGGAAATGTGCCGACCTGAAAATAGGAGACACTGTAAGTTCCTGTCCAGGCCTCTTTCTCAGGTTGTGAATGTTTTATCATCCTGCTGCGCCAGCTTGGATGCACTCACCTGCAGCAGTTTTACTTTGAGGGTATGAAAACTTGATGAGCAGCTTCACCGGGTCGACCGTGCTGCTGAGGCTGCAGCATTGTCTCAGAGAAACATGCAGTTTTGTCAGTTTGTCTGAGGAATGAAGCTAGGGATGTTTGATGATTTTTTTTTTTTTTTTGTTTTGTTTTTACCAATATCGAATATACCAATATTTTCTAACTCTTAATTTCCAATAGCAACCGATACCAATCTATGCAGATAACTGTGAGGTTTGTCTCTCATATTTTGAGAAATACAACTATATTCTCTAGAACTGGGCAAAAATATCAATATGCTTAAATCGCAAGATTTTTATATGCAGATTTCATATTGACATTTGGAAAAGAAAAATTGATCTATTTTATTCCAACGAAATCTCTTGACCTGAAAAGATTTGGTTTCGCCATTTTTAAATATGGATATGATATCAGCATATGAAAATATTGCCATATATCAGTGTATCTATATTTTCCCCTGCCCTAATATTCTCCTCCGAGAGCAAAGATCCTAAAATAGCGTCATCTCAGCCAGAGGAGTTCGTTTTGGACATCTGGCTGCCAGATACTGTATCAGATACTAGCAGGTATTAGCCAACACTTGGCTAATTATAATGTTTCTGACAACTTGGTAACTTCACCAACAACTAAAAACCAGACATATAATAAGCAGCTTCAAAGCAAGTCAGTCTGTAGCAGCAGCAGCTGCACTGTAGTCACACGACTCTGAAAGGAATGCTGGGATACAAAGTTCTTCCACGATTACAGGGACTTTTCTACATGCTGGTCCAGTGCCAATGGAATAACATTTACTAATGGAATCTCGTGAGATCTCGATATTCCATTATGAAATATTGCAAGATTTCATTAGTAAAAATATCAGTATGATAAAAACCAGTACAGATATTTTCTAGATATCTGTACTGGTTTTTATCATACTGATATTTTTACTAATGAAATCTTGCAATATTTCATAATGGAATATCGAGATCTCACGAGATTCCATTAGTAAATGTTATTCCATTGGCACTGGACCAGCATGTAGAAAAGTCCCTGTAATCGTGGAAGAACTTTGTATCCCAGCATTCCTTTCAGAGTCGTGTGACTACAGTGCAGCTGCTGCTGCTACAGACTGACTTGCTTTGAAGCTGCTTATTATATGTCTGGTTTTTAGTTGTTGGTGAAGTTACCAAGTTGTCAGAAACATTATAATTAGCCAAGTGTTGGCTAATACCTGCTAGTATCTGATACAGTATCTGGCAGCCAGATGTCCAAAACGAACTCCTCTGGCTGAGATGACGCTATTTTAGGATCTTTGCTCTCGGAGGAGAATATTAGGGCAGGGGAAAATATAGATACACTGATATATGGCAATATTTTCATATGCTGATATCATATCCATATTTAAAAATGGCGAAACCAAATCTCGCGAGATTTTGTTGGTAAAATAGATCAATTTTTCTTTTCCAAATGTCAATATGAAATCTGCATATAAAAATCTTGCGATTTAAGCATATTGATATTTTTGCCCAGTTCTAGAGAATATAGTTGTATTTCTCAAAATATGAGAGACAAACCTCACAGTTATCTGCATAGATTGGTATCGGTTGCTATTGGAAATTAAGAGTTAGAAAATATTGGTATATTCGATATTGGTAAAAACAAACAAAAAAAAAAAACATCATCAAACATCCCTAGCTTCATTCCTCAGACAAACTGACAAAACTGCATGTTTCTCTGAGACAATGCTGCAGCCTCAGCAGCACGGTCGACCCGGTGAAGCTGCTCATCAAGTTTTCATACCCTCAAAGTAAAACTGCTGCAGGTGAGTGCATCCAAGCTGGCGCAGCAGGATGATAAAACATTCACAACCTGAGAAAGAGGCCTGGACAGGAACTTACAGTGTCTCCTATTTTCAGGTCGGCACATTTCCGGAGACCCGGCAGCGGCTTTCCATCCTGGCAGGTGGCGGTGAAGGACAGGTTGATGTCCTCCGGCTGGTCCCACACGGTCAGCTCCACTTTAGAGCGGATGTTCTGCGGAGAAGACGGCGGTACAACATCAAGTTATTACAGCTGGCTTTTCATGAAAGTAAATCTGCAGCCCTCGTGTGACGCCTCCCACCCAGAAGCTTCCATCTAAAGCCACCTTCGGGCCTGCGGCTGAGTAACAAGGTGGAAAAGAGGAAACAGGGGGAATGAGTTTCTCTGGTTAGGCACATATTTGCTGTTAATCTCACCACAACCACGAGCGCCGCGCACAGCTGCAGGTTGCATGTGTGTGGACGTTTGCAGCTGGAACTGAACCCTCGTTTACTGCGAAGCGACTCTGCCAACAACAAACGAGACTTGCCCTGAACCATCACACCCCGACCGCCGCACATTTGTCAAAGCTGCTGCAGCGGAGGGAAATAATGTGGCAGCTGGAATGTTAATACGGCCACGAGTCAAAGATCACTCCTACACACCGAGCGCGTCCACCCCGCGCCTGACACAAGGTCTGGGAATAAAAAACGAGCTGCACACCCACACAGGAAAACATTCAGGAAAGCTTGACGACACCACCTCTGCTGCATGAAGCCGTAGCAACGGTCTGCTGAGCCATGATCCAGCACCAGGTCCATGTTCCCACATCAGACATGTTTACACCAACGGCTTCATCTGGTTAATACTGGTCTGAGTTTCAGACCACAGCTCGTCCCAACAGAAGCAAAGTTTTCCCTTCATCAGCTCCCAGTTCTGCTCCATTTACCAGACATCGAAGATACGAAGTAATGAAGCGATGCCTCACTCTGTCCCGTTCTTTATGAAAAATAGTGGTTCGCCTACTGGAGACTGGACTGCAGGTGGACCAGTCTAGTACCTGAACTCTCCTCTTCCTCAGCCATGCTGTTGTGATGAAAGTCAGAACTATGTGAAAAGATAAAAGGCAAAACCATAAAACTGTTTCAGAACCCTGATCTGAACCGAACAATCCCAGAACCCTGATCTGACTCCAGACCGTCCCACAACCCTGATATAACCCCAGACCATCCCAGAACCCTGATCCAACCCCAAACAATCCCAGAACCTTGATCTGACCCCAGACCATCCCAGAACCCTGATCTGACTCCGTACCATCCCAGAACCCTGATCTGATCCCGAACCATCCCAGAACCCTGATCTGACTCCGTACCATCCCAGAACCCTGATCTGACTCCAGACTATCCCAGAACCCTGATCTGACTCCGTACCATCCCAGAACCCTGATCTGACTCCGTACCATCCCAGAACTCTGATCTGATCCCGAACCATCCCAGAACCCTGATCTGACCCCAAACAATCCCAGAACCCTGATCTGATCCAAGACAGTCCCAGAACCCTGATCTGACTCCGTACCATCCCAGAACCCTGATCTGACTCCAGACTATCCCAGAACCCTGATCTGACTCCGTACCATCCCAGAACCCTGATCTGACTCCGTACCATCCCAGAACCCTGATCTGACTCCAAACAATCCCGGAACCCTGATCTGACCCCAAACAATCCCAGAACCCTGATCTGATCCAAGACAATCCCAGAACCCTGATCTGATCCAAGACAGTCCCAGAACCCTGATCTGACTCCGTACCATCCCAGAACCCTGATCCGACTCCAAACAATCCCAGAACCCTGATCTGACTCTGTACAGTCCCAGAACCCTGATCTGACTCCAAACAATCCCACAACCCTGATCTGACCCCAAACAATCCCAGAACCCTGATCCGACCTAGACCATCACAGAACCCTGATCTGAGCCCGAACCAGAACCATGATCTGACCCCAGACCACCACAGAATCCTGAACTGACCCCAGAACCCTGATCTGACCTCGAATCATCCTAGAACCCAGATCTGACCCCAGACCATCAATGAACACTGCTCTGACCCGTACTATCCCAGAACCCGGACCTGACCCAATGGAGGTTTTCCTCTCCACCGCCTCTTTGTGCTGCTCAGGTTGGAGGATTAAATCAGAGAAGATTTGAAGCTGTTGGTTTCCTGTGTGAGGGAATCGTCTTTATCACCTGGTTTGTCTGAAGCTGTTATAAACTGGACTAACGCGGGTCACATATAATCTAATTAAAACAGGTCTAACTCAACTAGAATTAGCTGAATGATAATAAACAATGAATCATCTTATAACTGCAGTAAAATAACCTAGACTATCCTCTTAACTGTCCCCTGAACGTTTTCTGGAACATGTTGCAGATCCAAAAACAAACTAATGAAATGTTTTCATTCAGTCTTAAATGGATGACTGTTTTTCTTTTTAATTTGCATCTTTCATAACATTTCAGCTTCCTCTGATTTGTGGTTATAGAAAAGATTTTGAGGGGGAGCCACAGATATGCAGCCTGAGTCAGCTGGACTCGTTAACAGATTTTAAGCAATCCTGCCGTCCTCCTCTTATCAGATCCCCTCTGTCATCAGTCCACTCCCTCTCATACAAACAGGAAGTCCGGCTTCCTTTTACTCACATTGTAAGCCGTGATAATCAGCTGGATGACATTCTTGGAGTCCTGGTCCAGGATCTCGACTGTAGTCCCGGGGATGAGGGCAGTGAAATTCTTCATGAAGACATAAATAGAAAGCACGGATCAGTGAGTCTTTAGATTCATAACAGAGTGAGGATCTGCAACTCATAAAAGAGAGAGTACCCTGTAAATAACGTAGAGCCGTTTGGTCACAGCGAAGATGAGGAAGATGTTGTTTTCCGCCAGCTTCTCCCCGAGCAGCGCCAGAGATGGATAGTCCTGCAGAGAGAGAGAGACAGGAGGAGGTTGAGAACAGATTGATGCTCCTCTGACCTCCGAGTGGTGTTTACGCTGAACTCATGACCGCAGCTTAAACCCTGAGCTTATCTCAGGCTTCCAGATTTCACTTTCAGATGGGATTATTTACCCTGGATGTTTTTCAGCCCCCATCAGATTTATACTTCAGACAGCACAAGAAGGAAATAAAAGTGATTAAACAGCAGAGAACAGAGCGTTCCACAAACATGTGGACCAGAACCAGAGTCTGCTTGTTTCGCAACACAAAGAAATATGAGCAAAACCTCAGTGTACTTTAGTTTTAGCACTGATGGAGCTCACTGATGGCTTCTTCTTTGCATGATAGAATCGTGCCTGCTTTTAATACGGATCACCACCAGCATCCAGCCTTGTCCCATGCACACAGACAGGGGATGGGTGATATCACAACTTCTGTCAATATGATACGAGTAGTTCAGGCTACTTTTTCCATTGATACTGATACTTTTTTAATCCCTTCAAAAGAAAACCACATAATTGCACAGTTTGCCTTAACATCTTGAATGCAAAGGCAATATCAAATATGAGCAAAATTTGAGAACAAAAGTACTGGAAAGAAATCATTTTACAACAAATGATATGAGTAAATAAATTAAAAATAAGATTAAAAACTTCTTTCAATTATCAAATAGCTTAAGTACAGGTGAACATTTATTCAGAGGAAAATGTAACAGTAATATTACAAATTTTCCAAAACATATTGTGCAATAACCTGCATTAAAGTACTGAATAATACCAAAAAAGTCATCATCACTAACAGTACCAGCATCATCATTACAGCTGATAGGCTACCACCATCATGGGACACAGAAGCTAGAATCTGATAGGCTACCACTATCATGTGATACAGAAGCTAGAATCTGATAGGCTACCACCATCATGTGACACAGAAGCTAGAGATCTGATAGGCTACCATCATCATGTGACACAGAAGCTAGAATCTGATAGGCTACCATCATCATGTGACACAGAAGCTAGAATCTGATAGGCTACCACCATCATGTGACACAGAAGCTAGAATCTGATAGGCTACCACCATCATGAGACACAGAAGCTAGAATCTGATAGGCTACCACCATCATGAGACACAGAAGCTAGAATCTGATAGGCTACCACCATCATGTGACACAGGAGCTAGAATCTCATAGGCTACCACCATCATGAGACACAGAAGCTAGAATCTGATAGGCTACCATCATCATGTGACACAGAAGCTAGAATCTGATAGGCTACCACCATCATGAGACACAGAAGCTAGAATCTGATAGGCTACCACCATCATGTGACACAGGAGCTAGAATCTCATAGGCTACCACCATCATGAGACACAGAAGCTAGAATCTGATAGGCTACCACTATCATGTGATACAGAAGCTAGAATCTGATAGGCTACCACCATCATGTGACACAGAAGCTAGAATCTGATAGGCTACCATCATCATGTGACACAGAAGCTAGAATCTGATAGGCTACCACCATCATGAGACACAGAAGCTAGAATCTGATAGGCTACCACCATCATGTGAAACAGGAGCTAGAATCTGATAGGCTACCACCATCATGTCATACAGAAGCTAGAATCTGATAGGCTACCACCATCATGTGACACAGAAGCTAGAATCTGGCTGCTTTCACATCATTTCATTACCTAAAACTCTCAGAAGTGGAAACAAATTGCATGTTTTGCATCTGTACACCAGTATCTCCATACTCAAAAAAGTATGGAATCTGATATTTTGTTTAGCTGATAGACGTATCGACTCCAGGGTATCAATATGCCCATCCCTTGTCAGAGATTCTCTCATCTTCTGATGATATTCTACACTGTAGATGGAGGATCTTCAAAGTTTAAGGAACATTTTTCTGAACTTGTTGCACAACTTTTAGAGCCAGTTTGTCTCAGATTGGTGAACCTCTGTCCATCTTTCCATCAGAGACTCCCTCCCGCTCTGAAATGCTACTTTTATACCCAGTCTTGTTACTGACCTGTTGCCAGTTAACCTGATTTATTATTAAAGTCTCCTCCGATTATTTCTTTTCCAGCCTTTTGTTGCTCCTGTTCCAACTTTTTACAGACATGTGGCTGTCATTAGATTCACAATCAGCCCATAATTTCCATGACATTGTAAAATGTCTCAGTTTCAACATCAGATATGTTTGAATTCTGTTTTATTTACAGTTTCCACAGCGTCTCAAATTTTTGGTAATTGTCTTAATGATCTTAATTAACATTCAGAGAAGCTCTATTGCATTAGCTGTAACCACAATAGCAATGTCTGGGAAAGCGGGGCCATCCAACCCAACAGGAGCCTATCCAACATGTTTTCCTTGTAACGCCTGCTTCATAAGAACTCAGGTCTTTCTCTGGAATGAAGACAGATTCAACAGAAGCAGCCAACATCAAACATACTATAATACAATAATCTGAGTTGGACAAAAGCCAAGTGGAAACAGAAAACCTTGGAATCAATGTCATAAATAGTCCAACACACCAGCTGCCACTCTGCAAACAAAAGGAGATATGAACTTTATGACTGAGAATTACAGGTTCAAAAAAGGTAAAATTTACTGCTGTAAGATGTAAAAGTTTGTTCACAAACATTTTGTCTCCTTTTATCTTCAGATAGTTTCTCCATTTTCTATAAAACATTATTAAAATAATATTTCCTAAAAATAAAGGACACTGTTTAAACTAAAACATTTAAACCCTCCATCCCCTTGAACTTCTGGTCAATTCATGAGGATATTTGTTGTATTTAAAACATCACAGCACAGAAACGGCTCTTTGGAATGTTTCTAATGACCTTTCAAGTCTAGATCCAGGAAACACGATCCTCTTTTCACAGCCCAAACACTACATTGGTAACAAAGTTGCTGTTCCACAGTTGCCATAGTTTCCTTTATGATGAGACTAGAGATGTGCCCCAGGGATCCATCCTGGTTCCACTTTAATTCAACTGGAGTGATGAAAAATAGTTCTGATCCAAATCTATATTTTTATGCAGATGATATTCTGCTATTCTGATTTTCCTGTTCAAATAAACTAACTGGGGAGGTGTTCCCCAGGGATCCATCCTGGTTCAACTTTAATTCAATTGTAGTGAAAAAAAATGCTTCTGATCCAAATCTACTTTTTTATGCAGATGATATTCTGATATTCCTGTTCAGATAAACTATTTTAATCTGAAAAATGAAAATGTGGACATCCAAAGGTGTAATAAAGTCAGTGTACTAGGTTATTATAACTAGGTTGTATAAATATTTGGTTTAAGACCTAAAATGGGAGGAAGGCTTACATCGTGTCCTGGTTTTAAGTCTACAAATAAAAATAAAAAAAAAACTTGAGTTTTTTTCCATGTGAACATTTTAAAGCTCAACATCCAGAATGTGGTTCAGTCTGTATTTGTTCAATGTTTGTTTCTTAATTTATATGTCCGACGGTGCTCAGGAGGAAAACAAGATTTTTGATATTTCAGTTTGTTTTTGTGATGTAATCTTTGCAAAATGATGGTATTAAATCAGCATATGATATTTTCTCCAGTGATATCATTCATTGGATCTGACTTGTATTGTAAAGGAATATGTAAACATCAAATTGATAATATTGTATTATAATATTTCACTGTGGGAAAATTTGTGATTCACATCACCTCTAAATCAGACCAAAGCTGGACTTTTAAAATCCAGGTAAAAACATTATTTCAGCAGAAATTGTGGGAAAATAAAACTCTCCTCATAAAAGAAACAAACACTGAACTGGACTTAGACTGAGGAGCTCTTAGCTTCCGTCCATCTTTCTGCATCAGTGTGTAAAATCAGTCAAGTGACATCAAATCTGCTCATATTGCCTCCCTATTTTACCTTTTATCATCAGAAACTGGGACTAAAAGAAAAGCAGTTTATTATGACTACATACAAACTTTAAGTATCTCCAGACTGTCTGCTCTGCTAAAATCTGGATTTTACTGCATCCTCTTATCTCTAGTCCTACATCTTCAGGAAAAAAGCTTGAGAGAAGGTTGATCTGGACTTAAAGCTTCAGCTCTGGTTGACTTACAAACTACACAAACTTATTTTGGTTGTAGTTTGCAGGGATTTTTTATTTTTTAAACTTTCCTCTGGACTCCAAACTGCTCTTACCATCTTTGTGTGGGCGCCTGTACTCGTTCTGGTTGCTGAGGGTGACACCGTCCGTCATGGGGCTGGACGGACCTCCGAGCCGCCCGTCCAGAGCGAGGTGTGGCACGTCGTCTGTGGCGAAACACCAGCAGGTGGTAGGCCTCTTTCCTCCAACCGATTTCCTCTCTACAAACACCACAGCAGACAGAGCTGCAGATCACCTCCAAAGTCCTGCAGATACGTTTGGTTTATTACTGGGTTTGCACCAGTTCTGATCTGGCAACTTTATACAGGCCGTCTCCGAGAATGAAGGAATCACAGATCACAGAAGCATCAAATCTATGAAGCTAGACATATTTGTAAGCGTAGAAGTTTGATCTACAAGATTTACTCTGCAAATCTTGAAACATAAGTCAGTTTTACAAAACATTTCCCCCATTTCTTTACACGCCTACTCAAAACCAGTCACGCTGCTCCAGAGATGCACAATATCATCGGCCCGATATCGGTATCGGCCAATATTGGCTTTAAAATTGAATATAAGTGTCGGTCCAATATTGATCCAATGTTTTTTCTGATTTGATTTCAAATGTTTTATTTCAGACATTTTGATACACACAACATAAGAGATGCCCCATCAAACCGGGACAGCAAACCATTTATTTAAAAACCAAATAAAACACAAATAAACAAGCCCTCCTGATGATCATCAGCCATGGTGCGTCAACTCTTTATCCAACCCTAATTCTCATTTTATTTGTTTGATAGGGACAGAGCATATAAAAACAAAGAAAAAACTTCTAATGTAAATGCACCAGATTTAGCCAAAAGGCTAGTTTCCATCTGTTGTTCCTAGCTAGATCTTAAAAGGCTCCCTGAAAATGATGAAATACAGAATTATCACATTGTAAATAAAACAGTTATCAATATAAATTAACTAACCATGATACAGTATAACAGGTGCCGTTTGGTGGCAAACCCGTGGAATGCTGTTTTTTTTTTAATCCGAGGTGTATAGCAACAGCACAAGGCCATGCAACATTATGATGACTCCAGTGACTTGGTAAATTATCAGTCATCAGTATTGGTGTAATTTTTTTTTTTTTTTCTTAAATCGTGCATCACTAGATTGTTTTTTTTTTCCCTAACCAATCACGGAGAGAGTGACCAAGACCAGCACAACAATCATCCTGCTGTAAAGGTGAGTCAGTTCATTGCTTAAAACATTCAACAGGATAAGCTGATAGAGATAAAAACATGTACAAGTTACAAAACTTGTGCGTTTCCCAGCGCCAGGCAAACCAGCCTGTTCAGAAATGAGTCAACTAAAACCATCATCATGAAAAATGTTTCTTTTCCCACAAGCCTGACAGCAACTCATCCAAAACACACAAAGAGTAGAACAACAAGCGGGAGCTTTCTGCAGAAGCTGCTGGGCTTTATCAACAGGAAACAACAGGCAGGCACAGAGCGCTGACTAATGCGAGATGCTGAAGGCATTTCAGCCAATCAGCTGAGAGATCCTTTGTGGCTCTTTTGTCCATTATGTGTCCCGTCCAGAGCGGTGGGCGCCCCGATCAGAGGCCTCAACAACAGAGACGTTGTGAGCTCGAACACAGCGTTCACGCTCATCAAACCGGGCCGTCAGAAAGCTGGAGATGTTTCACAGAGAGATTTCTGTTTGGGTGGTTGTTTTTCATAAAGAAGCGACTGTTTACCGCAACTCTGATCCAAAATCACAGCCTTCGGTAAATCAGCTCCCTGCAGGAGATCTCAGGATGATTTTCACAAGAAGCTGCAGTTTCTGCATGATGCAGAGGTTTTACACAGTTTTCCTTACAGCAACCACCACTGTGGCTAATCTGCAGTTTGGGGGATTTTTTTGCTGGGATCAATAAAATTTTAGAGTTAATTAAGCTTTAGATAGAGAAGAAAAAGATTTTAAAGATGCACAGAACACTGGGACAAAGTGTGCACAATTCAGGTGGAAAATAAACAGAAGCCACCCTAACCTTGGTTAACTACATTTCTACATTTCAGTTAGTTTAAAAACTCAAATTCCCAATGAGCGCAGTAAAAACTAGCAGTCTTCTCTCAGTCCTGATCCAGATTCACGTCTGTATCCTGCCTGGAAACCGAACAGGTGCAGATGTTTATTCATGTTTGCAAACTTACATACTGATATAGTTTATGAAGCTGAGACGGGTCCAACCAGCTTGGAAGTTAAAATCTGGTCTGAGCAGCTCCTTCATCCCAGTCTGGACCCTCCGAGATAAGCTTCTGTCATCTTTTCCAGTCGTCTTCGGGACCAGGGCCCCCAGGATCCTTGAAGTTGACTTTTTTTTTAAAATTTTTTCCTGTGTTTCTGCTCTTCTGTCTTCGGTTCTCTGTCCAGATGATCCCACACTGCTTCAGTAATGTTCAGGTCCGGGTTCTGGGAGGGTCCCCGTCCATCCACCAGAGCCGTATATGGGGCTCTCCGTCCTGTTCCGGGGGGTGGGGAGGATCTGGTCCCTCCATCAGATCTGCTCTAACTGATCTTCAGTCCAGTTCTTGAGTCATGTGACTACGCCTTTTCTCCTGTTTCCTTTAAGACAGCGTCTTGACAGCCACGTTTCCATGGAGACCATTTCTGATGAAGCTTCAGCCAACAGTAGATGGATCAGCTGAAAGTCCAGATGCATCTCTCAGGTCCTGGTTCAGGTCTTTGGAGTCACCTTGTTGCTGCTAGAATCCTGTTTTCTGTCAGACGGTCTTAAAAAATAATGAAGAGTCCAAAGATCCAGTTTAAACCGGTGCTTTGTGGCGGGCTGTGGCCACAGCAAAAAAGCCTTAAGATCCAGTTTAAACTGGGTCTTTGTGGCGGGGGCAAAAAGGCTCGCTGCTAACAAAGAGTTTAAAGATCCAGTTTAAACTGCCTTTTTTATGGTTGGCTACTGCTAATAAAGAGCCTAAAGATCCAGTTTAAACCGGTTCTTTGTGGCGGGCTGTTGGCAACAAAAAGCCTTAAGATCCAGTTTAAACTGGGCTTTGTGGTGGGTTGTTGCTAACAAAGAGCCTAAAGATCCAGTTTTAACTGGGTCTTTGCTAAGCTGTTAGCTAGCAGCTTTTTTTCTCTGCCTGAATGATTCAGTTGTTTTCTCAACAAACAGGAAACGCCACATTTGATTCATATTAGATTAAATGAATAGCCCCATGATGATGCTAGTCCAAACACATTAATACTGGCAGCTTGTTAGCATTTATCATAATTAGCAGCTACTTTAGCCATAACATGCTAGCACTATATAGACAACATTAGCCGCAGTATTAGCTTAAACAAGACCGATCTATTGTTCTAATTTAAGTCCAAAATATCACCTCACTGTTATAACAACGTAATATGAAAACACTAGTCTGAACATGATTTTAGCAAACTATTTCACCGAGCTGCTCTTTTAGATAAAGCTAGTAGCTTTGTTAGCGAAAATATCAACATAGCAACAGAGAAGATGAGAGTGGCTCTATTTGCCTTGACTAGATCATTTTAACCTTTATCTCTTGGGTAGGGTAAAAAGGAGATAACTTTAACCTCAACAAGATAACGTTAGTGGCTACTTTAGCCTCAGAGCCTTTTTATGCTTGATTGATTAAATCACAGATCAGACTGAAAGTGTGGGTTAAAGAAAAAGAAAGCTTTCGCTGAAAATGAACAAGTACAAGGACTGGAAAGAAAAAGTTTTTTTTTTTTTTTTTTTTAGAAAAACAAAGAAAAAGAAAAGGCAGAAAATACTGAGAGAAAAACTATCAGACTACTGGAAAGCTGGAGATCTACTGATGAAGAGCTTTGAAGAAAGCAGCAGAGCCGGAGATGAAGAAGACTGGTTTAGGACTGGACCAGGACTGTCATGGAAGAGTTAACTGCCTGGCTGAATTAGCTTTAACTGTCTTGAAGGAGCTGATATAAATAACCAGGTTAGAGATAAAGCGAAGCCTTGAGAGCAGCTCGGCTCCACCTCCAACCAGAGACCATTAAACTGCAGCTAAATTACAAGGCAGGAGTCCCCCTCCTCCTCCTCCTCCACAGAACAATTAAACTGGGGAGAGGAAAGGCACGGATGAGTCGTCCTCATGTTTAAGAAGCTGCACCAGAGTTCACTTCCTGTCCTGCCCCCCCCCCCCCACTTGCTGCTTTTCATTAGTGAGTATCTCCCGGGGCAAACGCCTGTCAGGGGGTTGTCTGCAGCGGCAGAAATGAGCCTGATGCCAGGCGGGCGTCACCTTGTAAACGGCGGCCTCCAGGATGGCGCCGGAGCCGCGGGGGGGGGGGGGGGGCGCTCTCTCTCTCTCTCTCTCTCTCTCTCCCTCCGTGCGTCTCATGGTTAAGCAGAGGGACCATCTGCTTCTGCACCTCCTGGGCGCTGAAGCGGCTCCACTTTGTCTGTCAGCGATCAAGGATGTAGCAGGAAACCGTGTAGGGTAGTGGGAACGAGTTAGGGAAGAGCTTGTACCTGGAGAGAGACCAGAACCTCCGTCAGACTGGGGTGTGTGTGTGTGTGTGTGTGTGTGTGTGTGTGTCAGAGGGTCAGTGATGCTTTCACTGTGCTGAGAAGATGAAGGAAACTCGGACTCCTTCCTCCTTCTGTAAAAGTGTGGCACCCACGCGGTGCCGACGGGAGGCAGCGGGGTCAGCCGGGGTTGGGGGGGGGGAAAAAAAAAAAAAAAAAGGCATCATCCACCACACACACACACACACACACACAACCCAGCGGGGGGGGGCTGTGACCCAGATGGGAAGTGATGCACGATGGAGGACTCACCTCCAGGGCATTCATCGTGTGCCACAGCCCCCATCCTCCTCCTCTTCCTCCCTGCCCTCCATCTATTCAATTTGATTGCATCAGCAGCTCTGGAAGCTCAGCTCTATTCTCATCTCTTATTTTCACACTTCAAACCAGTGATTTTTTTTAAACTTTTTGAGCCAAGACCCCTGAAATTACATACTTTGGTGTTCGTGACCCCCCCTCCCCCACCCAGCAACTAAGTTGTTAATTGTGTGATACATCTAACGGGTCATCCTGTGTCCATGCTCTTCACCAGAGGCTGGAAACTGTCAGACTCTTCATAAATGAGGAGGATAAAGTGTGGAAAAAAGCACCCAAATGTTGAAATTCAGCTTTTCTCACCACAATAGGACCAAATGTTTAGCTGTAATAACTTTGTTTCTGGACACTCAATGATAAAAATTCTACATGTAAGGCTTAAAAACTGTCAGAAACTTCATAAAAAGGAGGATCAATGTTTTCTCGGGCATTTCTGTAACACTAGATGCCCCAAATCAGCTTCTAGATAATGCCAAATTGTGATTTTTAAACATGGAATTAGTAATAACCTATTTATGCAATAACTAAGAAATGAGTGTTAATTTCACACATTAATCTCTTTGCAGTGATGTCTTAATACTGATAGCCCCCAAAATACCTAATTTACTTGATAAATGTCGCCTCTATAGTTTTTTTCCCCGACAATGATCTGGCAAACCCTTGAAATTATCATACGACCCACATGGGGGTTCTGCCCCGCAGTTTGAAAACCACTACTTTAAACCACCTGAACCACAACCCAGTGCCCCCCCCCCCAAAAAAATAAATAATAAAAAAAAAAAAAAAAACCTGGAACGCTGAGTAAAATGTGACTAAAAACAGAACTCAATGATTTTCCAAATCATCCACAAGTTTTATTCCCAGGAGAACATAAACAGCATATCAATGTTGAAACAGACTTTTTACTATTTCATGAAAAATATGAGCCGACTGTGAATCTGATGCAGCAACACGTCTGTAAAAAGTTGGAACAGGAGCAACAAAAGGCTGAAAAATAACTGGCAGGGATGTTCGATATTGGCTTTTTTTTTTTTTTTTTACCCATATCTGATACAACGATATTGTCCAGCTCTGAATTTCTGATATCAACTGATACCGCTCTATACAGACAACTGTGAGGTTGTGTATCTTATATTTTGAGATACACAACTATATTCTGCTCCGAGAGCAAAGATCCCAAAATATCCTTAACTCAGCCAGAGGAGTTCATTTTGGACATCTGGCTGCCAGATATCAGAAACTAGCAGGTATTAGCCAACATGTGGCTAATTATAATGTTTCGGACAACTTGGTAACTTAACCAACAACTTAAAACCAGACATATTATAAGCAGCTTCAAAGCTAGTCTGTTCAGCAGCAGCAGCTGCACTGTAGTCACATGACTCTGAAAGGAATGCTGGGAAATGAAGTTCTTCCACAACAACAGGGACTTTTCTACATGATGGACCGCTGCTGATGGAACAAGATTTACTACTGAAACTCATGGGATCTTGGTGTTCTCTAGAAATACACATTTTAATTCGGTATCAGCCAATAATATCAGAAATCTCTAGTAATTAGTAAACTAGCAACAGGTCAGTAACATGAGTGGGTTTAAAGGAGCATTTCTAAAAGTTGTAGAACAAGTTCAGAAAAAATGTTCCTCAGACTCTGAAGATCCTCCATCTAATGTAGAATATCATCAAAAGATGGAGAGAATCAGGAGGAATCTCTGTGTGCAGGGGACAAGGCTGGATGCTGGTGATGTTTTGCATTAAAAGCAGACATGATTCTCTACTGGAAACCACTGATGGACTCAGGAAGATTCCAGAAATCTGTCTGTGAACACGGTTTACCCTGAAATCCACAAATGTTACTGACCTGTTGCTAAGCAACCTGTTATTAAAGTCTCCTCCAATTACTGCATTACTCTTGCAGCCTTTTGTTGCTTCTGTTCCAACTTTTACAGATGTGTTGCTGTCATCAGATTCCCAATCAGAAGATTTTCCAGAATCAAATGTTTCAACATCTGAGATGTTGTTTATAATCTGCTGGGAATAAAAATATGGGTTGATAAGATTTGTAAACTACGGTGGAGGATCAGTGCCACTGAAGGAAAAAGAAAACTTAGAAAAAGTCAGAATTCCGACTTTAATCTCAGAATTCAAATTTTTTTCCAGAACATTAAAAAAAAATGGCTTGAGATTTTTTTTTTTTTCATTTTGTGGAAAAAGTCAGAATTCTGAGAAAAAGTCAGAAATTGAAGAAAAAAAGCGGGGGGATGTTTTTTTTGTTTCTTTTATGGAAAAAAGTCAGAATTCTGACTTTTTCCAGAACATTAGGGGCAAAACAACAACAACAAAAAAAAACAGGGATTAATTTTTCATTTTATAAAAGAAGTCAGAATTCTGGAAAAAAAAAAAAAAAAAAAAAAAAAAAAAAAAAAAAAACTCAAATGGAAAAAAAAATATTCACAAAAAATACTTGAAGAAAGAATTCTGAGATTAGCGTCAGAATTATGACTTTTTCTCAGAATTTTGTATTTTTAGTGGCAGTAATCCTCTTCCGTAGAAAAACCTTGCATCGTTTTTTGGGGTCGGGGTTGCACATGACTACGAGCGTGTGTCGCTGCTCCTACCCGTTGCAGGGGTTCTCCTGGTATTTGGGTGCCGTGTAGGAAAACGGGGACATGTTTTTGTCCACGAAGGAGCCGAAGCCCAGCCTGAAGTTGCTGGTGAGCTTCCCCATCTCCTCTGCCAGCTTGGTGCCCAGGTTCCGGATGGTTTCCAGGTCGTCCTTCATGGAGAGCGACAGGTCCATCAGGCAGTAGAGGTCCACCGGGTAGTCCTCCACCTGCCGCACCTGCAGGCTGAACCAGGTCTGCTCTCCTGCAGGAGCAAAAAAAAAAAAAAAAAAAAAAAAAAAGGGGGAGCAAGCATCAGCCGGTTAGCTCGGAGGCGGCGCTCCGGCTCAGCCCGAACGTCGGCGATTCTTACCCGGCCGCAGGCTGAGGGCGACCTTCTGAGGCATAATCTGGACCATGTTGTACTGGAGCGATCCGGATCCTTTAGAGCTCAGGGCCATGTTCTGCAGGACGGACATGGTGCTGGTGGGGTTCTCGATGAAGCGAGCCTCGCAGCCCCTTTTCTGCAGGTTCTGACTGAAATCGCAGCGTGACTTCAGAGTCCGGCCCTTCCCGAAGTCCTGAGGATGGGGAACAGGACCGAGACCACATCAAGACCACCGGACAACCACATCAGCAGAAAGTCCGTTTTAAAAGACTGATCCATTTAATGTCAAAAAACTTAAACATGTTAGAAGTTTTTGTACAAGGAGACATTTTTATCTGACGTTTTATTGGCCCGAGTTGCCGCTTCTGGTCATGATCAACGATCAATCATGGCAGAGCGCACAGGAACTTCTCAGCTGATCAAAATCATTAACACATTTAAATGTTTAGATTAATGAAATCAAGACGACAGACAAATTGGTAAAATCAGAAGAATTTTACACTTGAAATACAAACAGTAAATTCAGAAATGTGCGTTACTCAGCTCAGCTGTAGCTGTTTGTCCACTTATGGATTTTAGCACTTATACCTCATCAGTTAAATGATCAGTTAAATACAGCTTTAGATATCTACGAGTGGAATAATGTTAAGAAACAAGAGAATTTCAGATGTTTAGAGACAGAAACCCATTTCAATTGGAAAAAAAGACTTAACTGACTATGAATTTGTTATTAGAAATACGTCACACACAATCGCGACTACATTTTCATCATCCAGAACAATACTGACTAGGAATGGGAAAAAAAAAATCGATACACTGAAATATTGCGATATTTTCATATCCTGATATCATATTGATATGTAAAAATGTGGTATAGATCTATTTTACTCATGAAATCTTGCGAGATTTCGTTGTTCAGTCACGAAATCTCATGGGTTTTTGTGAAATCTCGTGAGATTTCACTGTTATCTTACAAAATCTCGCGAGATTTCGTTGGTAAAATAGATCAATATTGCATTCTTGAATCTCTATATGAAATCTGCATATGAAAATATCGCGATATTTCAGTGTATCGATTTTTTTCCCCAGCCCTAATACTGACGTTTACGGTTAAAGTCTGACTAGTAAGCGGCGCAAGTCATCCGGTAATAATGTCGGATATCAGCTGTATGCTAGGGCTGGGAAAAAATATTGATACATCATATGCGGATTTCACAATGACATTTAAAAACGCGATATTGATCTATTTTACCGATGAAATCTCACAAAATTTCATCGTTCTCTTACAAAATATTGTGAGATTGTTAGTAAAATAGATCGATACCGCATTTTTAAATATCGAAATGAAATCAGCATATGAAAATAGCGTGATATTTGAGTGCATCGATATTTTTTCCAAGCCCTACTGTATACGTATGAAAAATGTAAATAATAAAAGTCATAATCTACTTTTAGACAAGCCAGTTTAGATACTGGATATCAACAATGGTTTTTTATTTTAGACGTGGAAATGATCATTTTCCCACTAAAATTCTTTATCCTGCTAAACAAAATCTGCACTGTGGATATTTTCATGTGCTTTTAGACTGAAAACATTTAAATTAGTCGTGCTCAATATTTATATCAGTATCGGACGATATTAGCTTTAAAACAATGTAGATATCGGCCCAATATCGACCAGATATCTGCCAAAAATTCTCTTTTTTTCCACAGTTTTCTCTCTTTATGTTATAAGGCCAGATCATAGGCTATAAAAAACATCTAAATAAGCCAAATTTAGCCAAAATGCTAGTTTTCATCTGGTGTCCCTAACCATATCTTAAAATGCTCCCTGACACGAGGAACTACAGAAATATCACATTCTAAATAAAACAGTTATCAATATAACTAACAGTTATCAATATAATTGACAATATAAAACAGGTGTTTGGACACGAACCCGTGAAATGCTGCGTTTTTCTTTTTTTAAATTTAATCTGTGGGGCATGGAAACAACATTAGGCCACGCCCACCATGCAATATTATGTCGTCTCCAGCAACTACTGGATCTGCAGCAGATGCAGCACAAGTGTTTTTCTCTAATTTTGCACAAGGAGTGAATATTACGTCATTTTCAGGTTTAATATCGTTATCAGTATCATCATGAGAAGTACAAAATTATCGGTTTTAGTATCGGTGCAAATTTTTCATATCATGCATCACTAGTTTTTAATAAAACAACAGCTGTAGGTATGAAAAATGGCATTACTACAAGTCAAAATCTACTTTTAAATGAGTTAGATTACACACTGGATATCAACAGCGGTTTTTCATTTTATACTTGAATATGATTTTTTTTTTTGACAAGTTCTTTAACTGACAACAAATTCTGCATTGTGGACTTTTTCATGTCCTTTTTGACAGAAACCTTTTAATTAGTAACGCACAACTTAATCGGACAGGTATCGGTAATGAGAAGTAGAAAAATATTGGTTATCGGTATCGGTGGAAATTTCCATATCGTGCATCACTACTTTATTAAAACGGCAGCTGTAGGTATAAAAAACTGCATAATTACAAGTCAAAATCTACTTTTAGATGGGCTAGATTAAATACAGGATATCAACAATGGTTTTTAATTTTAGACATGAAAATGATTATTTTTTGACAAATTCTTTATCCTACACAACTTCTGCACTGTGGATATTTTCATGTCCTTTTTGACAAACATTTTAATTAGTAACGCACAACTTAATCGGACCAATATTAGTATCGGTAATGACAAGTAGGAATTTATCAGTTATCTGTAGAAATTTTTCATATTGTGCATCACTAATTCATCAAGAATCTGTGTAAAGATATGAAGCCAAGATAAACGAATGAATGTGAGAGCTTCAGCCTGTGCAGGCGTCTGCATGAAGACAGTATTACCTCTTGCGAGCACCAAGCGCAGCTGGGGTGGATCAGGAGGCATTCTTCACAGGAAGTAGCGCTGCCACTCATGCACATGTTGAGACCTGACAGGAGGAGACCAGGGACACACTCTGAGGGGTTTAACATGCAGGAACAACAGTGACGCCGTCCAACCCACAACACTCGCTCTGCAACATGATTTCTGCAAGGCAGTTTCAGCCAAACTACAAACATTACAGCCATGGTTTTAAATGAGAATCTCTTCACTAAATAAATGCAGCAACAGAAATATTTCACTACTTTGTACCTCGAAAAAAAATCTGCCCTGAAATAAAAGTATTGATCCATCCCTTATTTCTTCAAATTCTACTTCTGAGGAGGCAGTTTTCAGGTTTGTCTTTGTTTCCGACTACTAAGCCAGTTATCTCTGATCTATGAACCGTTCAGGCAGAAAAAAAGGCTCCTAACTGAAGAAATGAGCCGGTTTTAAAATGGACATGTCGGCTCTTTGTTCCTGGAAGACATCATTTGTTCCCATTTCTTTAGTTTCATGTGTGAAAGCAGCAAAGATCCGACAGTCTGACAGGAAAACTGCATGACTGGACATGGAGCGGAAACTGGACTCGTGGAGGACAGAAGAAGAGTCAAGACTGAACCTACAGCAAAGACCTGAACCAGGACCTGAGAGATGCATCCGGACCTTCAGATGATCTAATGATGGCTGAAGCCTCATCAGAAATGGTCTCCATGGAAATGAGGCTGTCAAGAAGCCAGAAAAGGCTGAGGTAGGTCACATGACCCAAGAACTGGACTGAAGACCAGTGGAAACAGGTGAGGAGGAGGGATGGATCCTCCCCAGAACCTGGACCTGAACATGACTGAAGCAGTGTGGGATCATCTGGAGAGAGAGCAGAAGAAAAGGCAGAAACATCCAAAGAGGAACTTTGGAAAGCCCTTCAAGGATCCTGGAGAACTGGTCCTGGAGACTACTGGGAGATGGAAAGCTCCTCTAGGAGGGTTCAGACTGGGATGGTTTGCAAGCTCCTCAGCGTTGGGCGAACCGTGTCCTTGACTCAAACCGTATTTATGTTCATGTTCGCGCGTTTCAATAAATAAATGGATCCATTTACAGCCCCCGCGCGCGCGTGTGTGTGTGTGTGAGTGTGTGTCCATCATCACAGCACAATAAATCGCCTCCATGTGGCATCCGTTTCCAGCCTTCTCCAGCTGGGTGAAGGATCCAAACACGGTCCTGCTGTAAAAAACACGCTGCCTGGTGACACCAGAGACGCATTACTGTCGCGTATTAACCCGGTCCGGTCCGGTTCGGCTCGGTCCTACCTCCAGCAGAGCGCAGGAGCGTCTCCAGCAGCAGCCAGCACAGAGCCGCTCTCCCCGGGCTCCACATGGCGTCTGACACCGATCAGTCCAGTTCCAGACCCGTCCTTCTCTTCTCTGCACACACACTTCACACACCGACGCGCTACTCTCCCATCAGAGCTCAGCCGCGTGCCACCACTTCACGCGCGTCTGCTCGGCTCATCGCGACGCTCCGCGTGGACAGACAGACAGACGGACGGAGGGACAAGCGACGTCCTGATGATCCGCTTCTACAACTCCTGTTTGTGTTTGGACTCTGCAGACCTCCACGTCCCCACGTCCTCACTCATAACTGACAGCAGCTCCCCAACTTCCGCGCGGAGGTCGCGGCAGCATTCCACGCGCCAAAACGGGAAAAATAATCTGGAAGCGGAGAGAAAAGCAGCAGCAGTCCAACAAAAACCCAACAACAGCTGAGATTTTCCCTTTCTGCATGAAGCGTCGCAGTCGGTTTGTCCGCTTTACGTCCCGCTGGAAGCCCCGCCCACTCAAAAACCAGGATTATGCTGCGTTTGCTGCGGCTCGGGAAAAAGGGTCGCCAGAATTGAAAACCATGACAAAACTACGTCATTTCAACAAAGTAAACGCGAATCATGTTTTTGATTAA
This sequence comes from Atherinomorus stipes, assembly GCA_023101725.1. Taxonomy (NCBI): domain Eukaryota; kingdom Metazoa; phylum Chordata; class Actinopteri; order Atheriniformes; family Atherinidae; genus Atherinomorus; species Atherinomorus stipes. Next base: position 106,390 of record JALJCO010010893.1, read on the forward strand.
AATTAACGTAACTGACTTAAGTTGAGGAAGAAATTCGTTTTTAAAAAATCTGTAAAACGTTTTAATTCGTTAAAAAAATATTTTCGATTTACTGTGTTGCTTTTCTCTGAACGATATAAAAATATATAAAAAAGATTTAGAGCCTCTGGGACCTGTAGGAAATAATACCGATTCATTTTTTTTAGAAGCTGGACAAAGTGGGAGTTTTCCAACTTCCGTCGCCTTTGTTTTGACATCATCTTATTGCAACAGTTGGTACAAACACCACTGATCCAGGAACAGCCAGAGCTCAGACCCGCGTCAACACCTTCCCCCCCACCAACTTTATAAAAGTTGTAAAGTTTGCACTTTTGAAATAAAAAAAAAAATATCGAGGCATCGTTACACCAAGCAGTTACCAGTCTGTTATAACAGACAGAACAGAAAAGAGGAGTCAACAGAGAAAACAAAGAAATGCCGGAGGGAGTGAAAAAAAGTAGAGGAAAAGACAAAAAACAGAAGTACATGTCAAATAGGATGAGTGGGAAAAAAGTATCAGATGATCTACCAAGTACAGATAAAGATTAAAGATTTAATGGAGAAAAGAATAGAATTATACAATATTTGAGCTTCACCAGAAATATTAAAAACAAAGTTTTATTTTATGGAATTTACATTTATGAATATACAATTTACCCAACAAGATTAAAAGGTTTATTAGGAATTCCAGTTAAGTTTTGTTGTTAAACTGGTGAAGGCCAAAAAGAACCTGTTTCCAGTACAAAACTAAATTATTTAATTTACAATAAATTAAAGGTTGAATATGGAACATTTTTATTAAAAGCTATATTTTTTCAAAAATAATACCTCCACAGGTCGTTTGGGGGTGTACAGAATGAAAGTACAACATTTCCCAGAAAAATTATATTTAGCCTAAAAATAATTATAAAATAATTTTTTACGGGTTCGATAATGGCATTTTATTTACGTCTATAAGCCAATACACACCGCCATTGCGGGTTGCCATATACGATCTCTGTGTGGAAACAATATTTCGGTCATAGTCAGGCTTGTACAGGGGAAAACCGTAGAGACGACCAGTGAAGCAGCTGCTTCAGAGCCCTGGAGATATTATCTGTTTCTGAGGAGGAGTGACCCGAGAAGAGCAAAACCTGGAGTAAATTTAGGTGAAGACTTCACTAAATGGACCCACATAAACGTTTTCCACGGAGTAAAACACTGAAATGGCGACTTTCCTGCTGGATCGGTAAGCTAGCTTGTTTGCTAACATGGCTAACATTAGCTGTCAGTTATAAACTCCTCTGCGTTACTTGTTAAACATGCTGCAGACTGTTGGTCACTTGCGTATCGGCAGCGAGCCTGGCATCCCAGCGGCTGGAGTTGTTTTTCTGCCGTTGCAACTACAACCTAGACACACGTGATGTCGCTGTTCTGTCCGTATTCCATATTCAACCTTTAATGCTAGGGCAATTTGCGGCCGAGTGTGAAGCGGCCGGGATGAGAATCAGCACCTCCAAATCCGAGACCATGGTCCTCGCCCGGAAAAGGGTGGAGTGTCCTCTCCGGGTCGGGAGTGAGGTCCTGCCCCAGGTGGAGGAGTTCAAGTATCTCGGGATCTTGTTCACGAGTGAGGGAAGGATGGAGCGGGAGGTGGACAGACGGATCGGTGTGGCATCTGCAGTGATGCGGACGTTGCATCGGTCCGTCGTGGTGAAGAAGGAGCTGAGCCAGAAGGCGAAGCTCTCGATTTACCGGTCCATCTACGTTCCCACCCTCACCTATGGCCATGAGCTGTGGGTCATGACCGAAAGAACGAGATCGCGGGTACAAGCGGCCGAAATGAGTTTCCTCCGCAGGGTGGCCGGGCTCTCCCTTAGAGATAGGGTGAGGAGCTCGGTCATCCGGGAGGGACTCAGAGTAGAGCCGCTGCTCCTTCGTACAGAGAGGAGCCAGATGAGGTGGCTCGGGCATCTGATTAGGATGCCTCCTGGACGCCTTCCTGGAGAGGTGTTCCGGGCACTTCCCACCGGGACCAGACCCCGGGGTAGGCCCAGGACACGCTGGAGGGACTACGTCTCCCGGCTGGCCTGGGAGCGCCTCGGGATCCCCCCGGATGAGCTGGCGGCTGTGGCCGGGGAGAGGGAAGTCTGGGCTTCCCTGCTTAGGCAGCTGCCCCCGCGACCCGACCCCGGATAAGCGGAAGAAGACGGTACGGTAGACGGTACAATAAATTAAATCACAGAAATGTTGCCAAAATACGAGTAAAAGGCCTGTCGGTCAAGTAAGATGTACAGTCGTCCCTAAAATTATTCATACCATCCAATTAGAGAAGGAAAGAAAAAAAACCAAGGTGAAATATGTTGAAATTGACAAAATGCATAAAAAATTTATAAAAATAATGACATTGTGGTTAAAAAAAAATATTAAAAACAAACAAAAAAAAAAATTAAAAAGGTAAACAAGCATGATGGGGCTTAAATTTTGCTGAGCAACACTGGGAGCCAATCTTGTGTTTTTTGTAACATCCAATCAGATTTCTGCACCTGTTGACAGGTATTTTGGTCCACTGGTTGAGAAGGTTCCAACCACAATTCAAGATATTTGATTTCACCAGATTATAATTTAGTAAATTTTTTAGTTTATTTAGTTTCTTGTTATTTGAATTACTATTGTGAAATTGGCCCTTTTCTTTAACTTTTTTCTTTTTTATCTGAATAATTTTGAGAAAGATTCTCTGAAATAAATTTGAAAAATCAAATTTGAAAACAGGACAGAAAAATAAAAGTTTAAAAAGTGTACATCTATAAAATAAACAGACGAATTAGTAAAAAAAAAAATTAAATAAAATAAAAAAAAATCACAAAGATTAAATGTGAGGCATGTGAAAATATTAGGAATTCAGAAAAAGTTCAGTTTTATGTGCAAAGACTGGAAGAACTGAAAGTTTAATTCGACGGACATTTACATTTTTAATCACATCAATGAAAAACAGCGAAACCATTTTTATTCTGACACAAAATTGGCTTACGAAATTGAACTCAGACATGCTTAACATGCATATGGTGCCACATTCTAGTACTACTTCTAGAAGATGTGTAGATATTTCAGATCCCATCCAGTACTTCCACTACTCACAAAAAGTTGGGGATATTTGGGTTTTTGAATGATGTGAGAATGAACTTAAAATCCTAATAGTTTAAGATGGAGGAAATACCACATCATAGTTCCAGTTAAATGCCCAACATTCATGATATAATATCAATAAAGTGTGAACATTTCACATTTTCCTTAAATTATAACCGAAAGTTGAATATCCCTAAATTTTTGTGAGTAGTGTATGTATCTGCCGACATTGAAAGATAACAGGAATTTTCTGAGCACAGTTCGTGCTAAAGTTTTTTCAAGAAAAACTAAGTTTTGTTCAACATTTTTGTCTGAGATTAACAAAATTACACCCTTTTGTTTGTTTTTAGAAGCAGTAAATATCCCAGAAAAGCAGCATTTCCCTGAGAAAATGAAGCATGTGAAGCTCCAGAGCTCATCTGTTGTAGTTTAAAAAAAACTCACCACCAATGAGGGTTTTTCTGTTTTATTAAATAAAACAAAGCACAAACATCCACTTGTCTCAGTTTGTGACCTTAAACTTAACTTTTCTTTTAAACTATAAGCTGTTAAATTAAATCCAGACGTTGCACCGTGCGAGTCCTTCTGCACTTTCACGTCACAACTAAAAGAATTTTTAAAAAATTCTGCTCTCAGCAACAAAAATAGAACAGATTTATTTTTCCTCCAATAAAACAACTTATAACTGAACCAATCGCTGCAAACCCAAAAACTAGGGGGCACGGGGAGCTTTCAGAGGGCCTCCAAGGACATCCCGGTGCTTCAGGGTACACAGGTTCCCTTTGCAGTGGGCGAGATGCAGACCACCTTCCTGGCCTTGGTGTTGGAGCTGAGAGGCGGCTGAGTTGGAGGCTGGATGGACAGAACAGAGACGAAAGAAGAGAATCTGAAACCTGGTTTATATTAAAGTTGCTGTGTAGAGTCGTTCTCCTGCACTCGTCCAATAACATGCTTATTTATGGCAGCAGAAATAGGAGGAGAGTGGAGAGAAGAAAGAAGAGAAAGATCCAACCGACGGCAGAAACAACAGGACATCCTACGACTTTACAGGGAGTGCAGAATTATTAGGCAATTGAGTATTTTGACCACATCATCCTCTTTAGGCATGTTGTCTTACTCCAAGCTGTATGGGCCCAAAGCCTACTACCAATTAAGCATATCAGCTGATGTGCATCTCTGTAATGAGAAGGGGTGTGGTCTAATCACATCAACACCCTATATCAGGTGTATTAGGCAACTTAAAAATAAATATAAACCCATTTAAATTATTCATTTTCACCAGGGAAACCAATATAATAGCTCAACATTCACAAATATACATTTCTGACATTCAAAAACCAAACAAAAGCAAATCAGTGACAAATATGGCCACCTTTCTTTGCAAGCACACTCAAAAGCTGCCATCCATGGATCCCGTCAGTGTTTTGATCTGGTAATGATCAACATTGCATGCAGCAGCAACCACAGCCTCCCAGACACTGTTCAGAGAGGTGGACTGTTTTCCCTCCTTGTAAATCTCACATTTGATGAGTGACCACGGGTTCTCTATGGGGTTCAGATTGGGTGAACAAGGAGGCCACGTCATTAGTTTTTCTTCTTTTAGACCCTTTCTTGCAGCCACGCTGTGGAGTACTGGGATGCGTGTGATGGAGCATTGTCCTGCATGAAAATCATGTTTTTCTTGAAGGATGTGGACTTCTTCCTGTACCACTGCTTGAAGGTGTCTTCCAGAAACTGGCAGTAGGACTGGGAGTTGAGCTTGACTCCATCCTCAACCCGAAAAGGCCCCACAAGCTCATCTTTGATGATACCAGCCCATACCAGTACCCCACCTCCACCTTGCTGGCGTCTGAGTTGGACTGGAGCTCTCTGCCCTTTACCGATCCAGCCACAGGCTCATCCATCTGGCCCATCAAGACTCACTCTCATTTCATCAGTCCATAAAACCTTAGAAACATCAGTCTGAGATATTTCTTGGCCCAGTCTTGACGTTTCAGCTTGTGTCTTGTTCAGTGGTGGTGGTTTTTCAGCCTTTCTTACCTTGGCCATGTCTCTGAGTATTGCACACTTTGTGCTTTCAGGCACTCCAGTGATGTTGCAGCTCTGAAATATGGCAAAACTGCTGGCAAGTGGCATCTTGGCAGCTGCAAGCTTGACTTTTCTCAGTTCATGGGCAGTTATTTTGCGCCTTGGTTTCTCCACACGTTTCCTGTGACCCTTTTGACTACTTTGAAAAAAAAAGGCCTGATTGTTCGATGATCACGCTTCAGAAGCTTGGCAATTTTAAGAGTGCTGCATCACTCTGCAAGATATCTATGTATTTTTGACTTTTCGGAGCCTGTCAAGTCCCTCTTCTGACCCATTTTGCCAAAGGAAAGGAAGTTGCCTAATAATTCTGTTTGCCTAATACACCTGATATAGGGTGTTGATGTCATTAGACCACACCCCTTCTCATTCCAGAGATGCACATCACCTGATATGCTTAATTGGTAGTAGGCTTTGGGCCTTTACAGCTTGGAGTAAGCAACATGCATAAAGGATGATGTGGTCAAAATACTCATTTGCCTAATAATTCTGCACTCCCTATACACCAGACGGACATCTAACTGAAGCTTCTTCTGTCTCCCTCAGGTAAAACATGAGACAACTCGTTGTCCCCAGCCTATGTCCTATCCATTGTTTGTCTGCACAACGGTGAAAAGAAGACTTGGAAGCATTTACAAGACGACCAAACAGTCAGCGAACGAGATTTCAGTTCTCAGTGTTAATAAAATAAGTCACAGACTTATTTTCCTTTGTGGTATCAATAAACTAAACAATCATAAAACAGCAGTGTTCTCTCTGTTATTGTAATGTTGTGATTTAGCTTGGGCAACCACAATATATATAGCGTCACTATGTATGATATTAATATTAATATTAATATTTCTATTAATATCAATACTAATACAGCCTCGGAGCACCACCTTACTTATTTGATATGTAATGGAAGCAAGGAAAACCATTAATGTCTTAAATCAATTCTTAGATTGATTTAATGGAGTGATCAGTCTCAGGACGCTTTCATGAGTTCTCGCTTGAAGTGACCTTTCATGATACATCAGAAAAACCACAAACAACGACTAGTTAAGATAATACGGAGTATTTATTTACTAGTCTACAAACTACATGAGATAATGTATGTACAAGATATATACAAGAAATATGTGAGCATGATGATCAACCAAAAGTTATCTTGTGAAAGAAATGTGAGATGGTATGAAGATGAAACATAAATTAATTAAGCCTCAGTTAATTAATAAATGTTCAAAGAAAAAGAAGGAAGGATTTCTTAATCCAACTAAACAAAGTTAAACTGGGTCTGGTAAACCGTAGGCCTGGATTAATTCACTATCACCAACTTCTTGTGACATCAGATCATATTTCATAGCAAATGATCAGGATTCTCCTCAGAGGTTCCGTCTGACTGAGGTGCTTCACTCACGTCCTGGTTCTGCTGGACTGTTCCTCAATCCTTTGGAAGACTGTCGGGTGGATGGATCCCAAAAATCTTCCCGATCTCCTGGAAGTTCGTCCGGCTCTCTGCGGGCTGTCAGCTCAGTGGTGGTTCTGGTTCGTCCTCTCTCTCTCATCCGTCTCCCCAGAGACGTGCAGCTTCAGGACTGATGTCACGGGATGGTTGATAGTAAAGATGATTTGGGTTAAAGTCGTCTTCTCTGCATCACTCCTCCTGAGTGATCCGTGGTTCTGAACTCTGCTGAGTTCAGAGCAGGTTTCGTCTCATTCTTTCCCCATTGTTCCAAGTTTCTTCAGTTCTGCCTTGTTCGTTCTTCTTCTCATCAGAGCTCGATCTCTCCAATTCTGATTCTCTCAGTTCAGAGCTTCGCGCTCTGCCTGGCAGTGGAATGTGGGTTGCAGCTTGTCAGCCAATGGGAAGCTGACAGAGTCAGGTTTCATCCAACAGTAAGACACATCTCAAATGATCATTTGATTATCAGTTGAGCTTAATGGTTATAAGCATCTGTGAATTCTAAGTGAGGCATGTGTAAAATGGATCAATTATTCAGACAGGATGAAATAAAATGAACACAATAAAATAAAATAAAGCAAAGATCTGAATTATATGAATAAAGGAAGACATTGAATAAACAAATCAGCTAAACAGATAAAACAGGATTCATCTTGATGATGTAAGATTCCTGTAAAGAAAATACATGTGTTAGACATCATTTGATATGAGGAAGTCCATTTCTAACATAAAAGTGGATTTCAGCAGTTGGGTAAAGTGTCTCTTTCTTCACCTTTATGCAGCAAATCCTGGAATGGATGTGATGTGAATTTGGAGAAGAAACGTCTAGTTTCTAATCACCAAAGTATATCATGTTGCATATCAAAAGAAAAGTCTTCATCATGAGATTAACATGAGCTTACTTTCCTGATAATATAAAACAGTTCTTGGATGTTAAGAACACATAACAAAATTGGCTATAAGGAACCAATTTATAGCAGGTCGTAAATACTGTGAAGGAGTATCTCCAAGTTTCGAGGATGGGTTCATAGTTCACCGATTGGACTGTTTGTTTTACCAAAATGCAGGTCCTCTCCTGAGTTGCTCTCAGGACCATAAATTAGTGATTACTCAGAGAAGGTCCTTCTCTGAGCAAAATTCCTCCTTGGGACGTCTGTTTAACATCCAACTGTGGCCTTTATCAATCAGTATGTGTTCCAAAGTATATTTGGTTAGATGTGTGTATCCTTTTGCTGAGACCTTTGGGCTTGAGATCACTACAGTAACGTTAACTCCTGAATATGACGTGGAGACGTCCACAATGTTTACATGGTGTAAACGTTATCTGGGTCGGCTGTTTTCATCTCTGACTGGCATGAAGAAGAAATGCTTTGTTTGGGAAACTTTCCACAGCTGAAGGTCTGATCCCATCCTGCACCAAATATTTAGAAGCTTCTAACCACATCTAAGCTTTTATTGTCAATTGGAGGTAGTTGGAATGTGATGGTAAGCTAATCAGTCAGCAATATCTCCATCAACTGGGAGGTTCTCAGGTTTGTAAACCACGATTTCGGACAATCAAAAGGCTCTTCGGCACCAACAAGTTCTGTCTGGCCTCCCCTCATAAACGCTGAACCGGTTTGGAACGTGTTAAGTCCGTAAGTAACATCGTTGATGAAAAGCGGTTAACATCAGAGCACCAGCTTCTTTCCCTGTGCACACGAATAATGTACATCGCCCAAAGATGACGTCAAGGTCGGACACATATCTGATACAGGTCACATGGCTGTTTAGCCTGCGGTCGCATTTGAAAATATCGGATACAGATCGGATTTGGACTACCTCCTGATGTGGCCCAAATCTGATGTGGAAAGATCAGATTTCAAGCGGTTTTTAGTGTTGACATTGGCAAGAAAATATCCGATCTGTGTCACTCGAGAGCAAAAACGTCAGATATGGCCCACTTTTAATGACGGCATGATTGTTAGTGTGCAGGATAAGAGAGGGGCCCAAGACCCAGGCGATCAGCAGCAATCCCAAGGCAAGGTAAGTCTATTTGTACATCACATTCCAGGTAAACGTCAATTCAAAGTATTTTACATAAAACGTTAAAAGCACTGCAGCGGGGGGCCGAAGAGAAACTGTACTGTAAGGCGAGACACCATAGGCAAATAGGGTGAAAAATTTAACTACCTGGTATCACCATGAAACTTTCCTGGTTTGTTCCTCACATTAGTGCTTTAACTTTTTGTATTGCAAGTGTTCTGAAATTTTGTGTTTAAATATGCAAATTAGGTGTATATAGCCAAAAATGCGCTAATTTGCACACATTTCTAGGAAAAAAATCTAAACACTGGATTAAACCAGGGTCAAAGTTTCTTCTGAATTTTGTTCACATATTAAAGCCAAAAGTTTTTACAGAGGGGATTTTGGATATCTCTATAGTTCATTTCACAATTTAGAATATATTGTCAACAACCACAAAAAAACTTCTTTTTTTTTTGGCATATTTTTGGGATGTAATGTTCTATAAATCAGGCTGTGAATGAGATATCACAAAATCCTTCTGTAAAATCTTTAAGAATACAGTCAGGAGCAAAACTTGAAAGTTTGGTTTCTGTAAGTGCTCCTGAAGTGGAGATTTTTTTTTATTTTTTATACCAGGAATAAGAGAAAAAACTAATTTTGAGAAAATAGTCTAAAGTTTTGGATTGTAAAATTCTCCACATTTTTGTTCAATAATACTATTTACAGACGTCAGATTCAATCAGATTCATGATGATTAGGCTCATATATGAGCATTAACATTGGAATCAGAGCGATCTGAGAAGTTTTACCAGTCAAAAAATCCAAAAATGGGCCCAGAGGAGTTCTTTTATGGACAACATGCGGACATGCTAAGTTCATGCATTAGTAACGACTGGCCACGAGTTATTTATGTCATTTCCATGCATTTGTAACGCACGGCCACAACATAGTTGTATAGTCGTACCCACAATTATTAACGCGTGGCTTCAGGATACATCTTGTAACTGCGCTTTAGTGACACGTGGCCACCAGTTATTTTTATTCTCACTGATGTTATCAAATGTAATCTTGTGAGAAGCTGTAATGGAAATGCAGCTCATGTTTCATTTCCTGTTAAAGCGTTGTATGGATTTTAATCCGGGCATGAAGTTCTGCTGCACGTGATTTCCTGGTGAGATTACGTCCCTGATAAATACATAACATAAATTACAGCCACTCTGTCCAACGATACCATTTGATCAGCTGTGTGTTGTCAAAGCCAAAATGTCCTTCAGCTCCCGAAACGTCTGTTCACGTCTCTCTGGCTTCAATGACATCATCTAGTGGTAACTCCTACCCACAAGACACCTCTGGAGTTGTCTTAAATATTTGGAGGAGTAGGAGTGATTCTGAGACTGGAGAAAGATGATAAATGGCTTTTATTCTGAAGTTTGAGAGTAGGAGGAAATTCCACAAATTCTCAGCACTGGGGACTAAAATGGCTCTAAGAGGCTTGATAAATACGGACCCAGATGATTTTCTGGACTCCACAAATAAAAGGAAAAAAAAATAAAAACCTGGTTAGTGTTGGAGACCACGTGGTCATTGATCTGCAATACTACTTTCATAGCTTTTGGGATTGTCTAAGCATGGGCAGGGCTGTAAACAGGGTTATGAAATTAGCGAGGAAAAAACCATGCAACCGCGCCATGCACAAGCGAAAAAAATGTGTGTACTTTTAATAATAATACTAGAATAGATGAATAGAAGTACTCTTTTATTCTCGTATTTCAAATAGAAGATGTCAACTACTTACCAGCTTGTAACTTTCACAAATCATCTGACATCAAACAAAATGAAATCATTTTTAAAATGTAGCCTATTTCAGTGTTTCTTTAGCGGATTCATATTCTTAATTCTTCAATATTTGGAAGGAACTATTACTGTAGGAAAAAGCATAATATCACGGCAGAGTAACAAAACTGAATGTCAGCTGATATGGATTTATAACTATCCACACCACAAAACATGAGGCATCAACAAATGTTATAAATATTATATTTAACAAATTACGAATGAGAAATAAATACTTAAAACAACATCAAATCAACAACGAGCTTTTTATCATCTAATAAACTGTGAATTAAGCAAACAAAGGAGAACTACAGCTGATTCCTGAAAGAAAGCTGAAACATGCTAAATGCAATCAGTATTTGATAGACAGGTATTTTAAATCAAACATGTATATATGAAACTATTATCATGATAGATGTGCGAACTGGTGAGTATGTTCAGGTTTTTCCGCGCAGAGAATCTTCTTCACCCCAAAACCAAAACATGTCAAGTCAGTGCCAGCGGACGGTCGCTGCGGCGCTGCAGGTTAGGAGACCTCATATGCAAAAAACACAACTCCTTTTTACTTATTTATTTATTAATTTTAGAAACACAACTCCTGATTGTCAGCTGTAGTGGTTAATATAATATTTGATCTATGAATTAGACTTGAATTGTTTTGTAAAATGAATATCTTTTTTATATATATATATATATAAAAAAAAATCTCGGGAAATATTAACCGAGGTATTTATCTCGGGTACCTCAAATCTAGTTACAGCCTTGATTCTGGGATACTGGGAGCAGCTGGTGGGGGGGATTTAGGTTAAAGGATGTGAATGTTAGTATTTATTTGGACAAGATACCAGAAAACATGACTGGAAGGAGGAGATGCAACAAACACTCGTGGTGACCAGCTAATGGCCGTAAACGGATTCCTGCGGCTGATGAATGATTAGAAATAGTTCATGAAACTGATGCGATGGAAAAAATGACCTCTGAGGGGCGAATGTAAATGACACTGGAGTGACGGGATTTACTGTGAGGGAAAGGCAAAAAGAGAAAATGCTGGTTTAGAGTTTAGCTGTGATAAAGATGTTTGGTTGTCAGGGAAACTGAACAAAAAGGACTTTAAGTCTGTTATGGACATTTATTAAAGGACAAATCAGGAGTTTGTTTTTGTCCCTGTTGGTCAGTTTTCAGGCTGTCAAAATTGCTCCAAAATGACGTTTGAATATTTGCTCTAAAATCAACACATAATTTGAATAAATTCAAATATACATTTGAGGAATGTGCCAACAGTACAAACTAGTACAAGACATTACTTGTACAGACTAATCCGACAAGCATTTTGTGTGTTGCGCCATCTTGTGGCGCCTCCGTTGCCTGGGGAACGAGTCCCAATTACCTCCTACTGTATCTGCCAACATGAAAAATGGTGTGAATATCTGGATGTACAACGCTTTTTTTTTTTTTTTTTTTTTTGACATCAGAGCATTAATTTGAACTATTCTTCATCTCCGGAAACTGGCTTTAATGACAAGCCACACTGGAATAACATGGAAATCTTGTGATTGCTTATCAAAGTTTAAAAAACTAAACCCTTTCAAAAGGTGGTTACTTTTCTATTTTATTCCATATTTGGTTTTTGATATTGTTTAAGGACTGTAGAGACCATGCAGCCTTCATGTCCTGTGGATGAAACTAAAGGCTGCAGGACACCGTCTTCATGATCCGTTTGTGTTTGCGACTGAACTGTTTTTATATTCTGGTCCCAACGTTGCCCTGATCAGAGCAAATAACCTGATATTTCACAATATCTCCCAGATTAGTCATTAACTCGCAGCAACACCACAGCTGTCTCTGTTAGCATTAGCTACTGTAGCATAATAACTTATGCTGTGCGTCATTTTCGGGAGCATACGTGAAATAAAGTGTCAGATTAATGAGTGTTCACCATAATTTACAGTGTTTTCGTTGTTGGGGATTAAATCCAGTGTTTTCTCCACCGTGGCAGCAAGTTATTCCTCCTCTGCTCTGATTGGCCGATATTCCTCCCCGATACGAACACACTGATACACAGTGGACTGAGCAGCACCGTCCACTTTTGTCACAGACGGCAGAAATCTTCATGAAATAAATGTCCGTGATCTTCTTATTCACTTATTACCACATTAAAGTTTTCCTCTGATGTTCCAATAACCAGGAATGTGACGTTCTTCCAGATTTCCTCCATGTTGTTAAGAAAAAAAGTCAGATTCTCATCTTTTCTAATTACACATGTACAGAAACGCTTCCCAGGCAATGAAGGATGGTCTAGTTGTGGCGTTTGGCTGGATTAGTCTATAGATATTTTTTCCTATGTTTACTTCAATATTAACATCTTTAACAACACCCAGGAAATTAGAATATGAACTCGCTGCAGTCCCCCTCACCCCCCCCCCCCCCCCCACACACACACACACACGTGCAGGCAATTAAAGGTCCTGACAATCAAACTTAAACGAACGAACACTGAATGCTCCGAGCTAGCTGTAATAAACCTGAAACAACGTGAAACAGTCGCTTATAATCAAGCCAGTGCAGCAGATGTAGGCCTGATGTAATGGGCTATTTTTTCTCACTGTTTATTTAATATTCAAATATTAATTTTCACATCCGAATCTCGGGTTTTTATTAATGTTCGAATCTATATTCTAATTTAGAATATTCGTTGACAGCCGTAGTCAGTGTATGTATTTGTTTCTGTTTTCCTTCTACACGTGATCTGAACAGATCAGTAAGAGTCTAAAAAGGTGAAAAATCCTCACCTGTCTGTTGGGGCTGACTGAGCCGGTCTTGGTCTTTGGTCTGGTGGGGTCCTGGAAGGACTCCGTCCGGTCTCGCCTCCAGCTCCTCCTCCCGCGGGCATCTCTGCCGACGTGCTCCACATGCAGAGCACGGCCATGCACCCGGAGGTCGTTCAGCTCCCTCACAGCCGTCTCAGCAGAATGGAAGCCGTTTACCATCACCATGGCAACTCTAGAAAAGCAGCCGGAAGAAGGCAGATGTGTTTCTAAAAAAGCCAGCATCTAAACGGGAGGACGAGGTGAAGCGGTGAGACGGCAGATGTGACAGCAGCTCACCTCAGGTCGTTTCTCAGAGTGCAGACGTTGACCTCCGACGGCTGGAAACTCTCAAACAGCTGCATCACATCACTCTGGCAAACAGAGTCTGAGTTAAAGCCTGCGCTGCCCTCTGCTGGTCAGACCAGCACGGTGCACATCACCACAGCCGTGCACGGACTCACCTCCGTCATGCAACTGTGCAGGTTGGACACGAACAGCACCGAGTTGCTGACCTCCTCCCCCTCTGACTCTGCGTTCAACACACACGCGTGATAACCTGAAGCGGTTGTGAGGTGCTCACCGGTTTTCCCTGGACTCCTGTCCGGGTCCAGACCTGTCCCTGCTGCTGATGCTGCACCTGGAAGCTGCGGGTCCTCGTCAGCATCGTACCACATCTCACTGCTGCTGCTGCTGCTGCCCTCCTCCCTCTGTGCTGCTGCGCTTACTGACGAGGTTTTCTTCTTGCTTGTCAGCTTCTTGTTCAGCTCGACCCGTCTGGGCACCAGGTTGGCCGCGCTCCTCGTCTTCTCCTTCCTGCCTTGTTTCACTTTTCTCTGACTGCCCTGAGACAGAAGAAAAATCAGAGTGATGAAGAGGAACTGGTCTGCCAGGGCTGTACAGTGTGGGCGTTTTACTCCCATATGCGCCTAAAAACCTATTGGTGCGAGTAGAAGGAAAAAAATAGGAGCACGCGTGCGAGTACAGATTTCATCCCTCTAATTTACACTTTGCTCCTAAAATAAGTCAGAATTGATTTAAAGTGGAAATGAAACTGCCAACCAAACTAAATTTATTAATTTGACAGTTTAAAAATACATGAAAAATATGAGCATATAAGAGAAAACGTAGCAACGTTTTATGTTTTTATGGTCAGGAGGCCGCCTTGTGGCAGCTTTGAAGTCACCATGTTGCGCTCCAGCTCCACACTGAACCATCGGTATCACCAGCTACACAACAACTAACAACCGTCACACAATTTAGAAGATGGACATCATGAAAGGCGAAGCTGGAAGACCAGTTCAGCATCCAGATCCTGTTGCAGATGCTTTCCAGTCCATAGGCCGCGTGACTAGAGAGGAAGCCGGGGCTGATCTGTAGCGGAGCGGGTTGGCTGCACCTGTAGGAGCAGCTGCTGGAGGCTGTTCGCTGTCAGGAGGTCCACGTGGACCAGGTCACGTCGGGAGGTCCACGTGGACCAGGTCACGTCGGGAGGTCCACGTGGACCAGGTCACGTCGGGAGGTCCTCGAGGACCAGGTCACGTCAGGAGGTCCACGTGGACCAGGTCACGTCAGGAGGTCCTCGAGGACCAGGTCACGTCAGGAGGTCCACGTGGACCAGGTCACGTCGGGAGGTCCACGTGGACCAGGTCACGTCGGGAGGTCCACGTGGACCAGGTCACGTCAGCAGGTCCACGTGGACCAGGTCATGCGTGGAGAATTTTGTATAACAGTTTGGATTACACGTATGGATTACTGTACTGGGAGGTGGACGTTTTGGAGGCAGCCTGCCGTCTCTGAACGAGATCGGAGCGGAGACGCTGGAGTGTAATCAGCAGGTAGGCTAACTGTTAGCCAAGCTAATGTTAGTAATTGCCGGTGATTAAATATAAAATAAAATAAATGGTTTAGCTAAGCAGGGACATGATGGGAAAGATGCAAAGCATCCAGGCTGCAGGATGGTGAGTGAGAGGGCGGTGTTTGGTAGAACCGGACCTGCCGCTGATGACGGGGAGTCCCGGTTAGAAACAGTTTATGACGTCATCTCAGAGAAACCTGCTGCAGAGGTTTCTGATCACCATCGGACTGTAGCGAAGCGATTTATGAGTGTTGCCGATTGAAGTGTTTCTAATAAGAGGCTTAAAGAGGAACGGAGTTGGAGAATTACCCAGCGATGTTTGTACGGACCGATACCGCAGATACAGATACTGGTGAGCGGAGCTCAGCTGGTGATATTAAAAACACTCAGAGCAGCTTCAGGCTTTCCTCTGCGGGCCTCTAGTTTACCAGACTCCAAGTCATCTGATCATTTTCCTCATTTTCTCTATAAAATGTTCACACACATCTGCAGTCAGAGGTTTCCTCTTCAGAGTCGCTGCAGCAGCAGCAGAACCGGTTTCTGGTTCAGCTGAAGGTTGTGAAGATGAACTGTTCTGTCTTCGGCCTAAACTTTGGAAAACTTGTATTTAGACCAGGAGGAAAACAGTCGTGGTTCCCTTTGTCTGTTTTCCTCCTTTGGCTCACCAGTCTCCATGACTCAGCTGTTGTCTTTCTAACTGTGGACCGGACTACAGGACTCTCATTCAGGACCACAGCGCCAACCAAACCAGCTTACTGTAGTAAGCTCAGCTTTGCAGGTGTCTTTGTGGGCTTTTTAAATAATAATAATAATAATAATAATCATTATCATTATTATATTAATAATATATCTGGGAGATTTTCTGATTGAAGGCGATGTTTGGTTACAGCTGCGATCCATGCCATTAATGTCTCTGCTACATCGTTAGCATGGTTAGTGCAGCTTTTCTTCCATGTAGTGAAACCAATAATTAGTCCCTGGGTGTTTATGAGAACCTTTGCAGTCATGAGAACAGATATGTTGGTTCACAACACGGCAACTTCTCGCCATATTGCTGTTTAACAAAGATTAAATGAAGAGGTTACCTGCTGCTGACTATCTAATCCTATCCCAAAATGCATTGCGGGCGGAACAGGAGATTCTACAGCAGAGGTGTCTACATTTAAAGGGGAATTTTGCTTTTTTTTTTTAACCTGGGGTGTTTTCATATGTCCTTTCATATATGTGATTGATGGGGAAAGGAATTTTCCAGATAGCTCCAGTATTTAGCTGGGCATGCAGCCTAGCAGCCCAGTTAATGATAAGCATGGGGCAACTGGCCTCTGCGTCTCAGTTTGCCCTAAAAACGTTTTTTTTTTCCACACTGAAGCGCTCCGACAACAGTGTCCGACAACATACTAGAGAGGAGAAATGGACAAAAGTATCTACATTACCTGGCGATCGCTATTTATTTTGGTGTCTGTACAAATCGCACGATTTCATAACGAGATTTGATTTCCAGCATCCCGAGATTTGGACACAAACACAATGAAATAATGATCGGCAGGTAATGGAAATATTTCCATTCATTTCTCCTCTCTAGTATGTTGTCGGACACTCGTGACTATCTGAGCCCTTCAGTGTGGAAAAAACTGGTTTTTAGGGCGAACTTAGACGCGAGGCCCAGTTGCCCCATAATTATTAGCTGGGCTGCTAGGCTGCCTGCCCGGTTACATACTGGCACTATCTTGAAAATTCCTTTCCCCAACAATCACACATATTAAAGGACATATTAAAAAAAGACCCAAGATCTAAAAAAAAAAAAAAAAGCGAAATCCCCCTTTAAGAGACATTTTAATTTATGATACGATTTTATTATTGCATACAAGTTATTACAGTCTTTCATTTGCTACTGCTCATGAAATTAGCTAAAGTTAGCATGAGCATTTAATTTTCTCTCAGCTGGAGAAATAAAAAATGCTGCCGCCGACAGTAAAGCTGCTGTAACTTCTCATTAGCAGAGCAATGGTAAGGCTGATTTCTTGGAGCTCCATTTAGCTTCGGTTTAGCACCGTCACAGTTGCTAGGCAACGAGAGACATGCTGAAGACGCTAGACCATCCAAATTTAACAGCCTGACACGTCCGCCTTACGGGGTCTAAGGAGGACCCGGCCTACGCGCTTCAAGCGGACCAAATGCGGGAAGCGGACTACAGCTGCCGCTTCCTGCATAGTCCAGCAGGGCATTGTGGGTAAACGCTACCAAACAAACACACGTGTAGGACTTCTTTAGAAACGACTCATGGTCAAACGTGGAGCAACGACGACATGAATGTTTTAACTGATATATGATCAGGAGAAAACATCCCAGTTCCTAGTAAGTACTCACAGAAGTACTGCAGTTTTTAAAAAAAATAGCTGTAAATGGAGGCTCTGGAATATACCTGCACAGTAGACCAGTACCACTTGGTAGACCAGTACCACATAGTAGACCAGTACCACATAGTAGACCAGTACCACACAGTAGACCAGTACCACTTGGTAGACCAGTACCACATAGTAGACCAGTACCGCATAGTAGACCAGTACCACACAGTAGACCAGTACCACATAGTAGACCAGTACCACATAGTAGACCAGTACCACACAGTAGACCAGTACCACATAGTAGACCAGTACCACACAGTAGACCAGTACCACATAGTAGACCAGTACCACATAGTAGACCAGTACCGCATAGTAGACCAGTACCACATAGTAGACCAGTACCACATAGTAGACCAGTACCACACAGTAGACCAGTACCACATAGTAGACCAGTACCACATAGTAGACCAGTACCTGCACAGTAGACCAGTGCCACTTAGTAGACCAGTACCACATAGTAGACCAGTACCGCACAGTAGACCAGTACCACACAGTAGACCAGTACCGCACGGTAGACCAGTACCACACGGTAGACCAGTACCACACGGTAGACCAGTACCACATAGTAGACCAGTACCTGCACAGTAGACCAGTACCACATAGTAGACCAGTACCACATAGTTGACCAGTGCTGCACTAAAGTTAAAAAAGAATATGTCAACAGTGTATAAAAATAGTGACATGCTTGGCAGAAGTGGAGCTCAGGCGACCAGACTCTGGCTTGTTTGGCCGAGGTGCAGCGCGGAAGCAACCTCGGTCACCCCCACCCACCAACTGAGCCCAGTCCCCAATCAGACCGAGTCCAGCGGACGATCTGGTGAATGCACCATTAAAGTAAATAATAAAACAAGCGAAAGGTTATTCAGCCAGTCTGATCTGCATGCTGCTTGCTCCTGTTTGATCACTTCTCTTCCTCATATAGACGGTGATAGAGAGAATGCAGTCTGGATGAATATCATCAAGGATTTATTGATACTACTCATCTTGTCCATACTCCTTATCGGTCCAGTAATTTTCAGTACTTTTATCAGTACTTTTTCTTTATGATAAGAATATAAACTCTGAAATTTTATTTAAATAAAAAGGATGCTGTGGCTCATGGGGAGGGGGTCTATCAGTGCTCTGTAGATGATAGCCTGCAGCCTTTCCCAACCTGGGGTCCAAAGATAATTGTAGGGGGTTGCCAGATCATTGTAAAATAAAATAAACATTTTGGATGTCAATATTAATGTGCTAATACAGGGAGATGAATCTGTGAAGTTCCCCTATTACACAATGCTGCCACCTTCTGCCTAAATGAAACATGCATGTGCTTAAAAATGGCTCCTACAAGCTCTTACAGATGGAAAACTTTAATGCTAAACTTTTTAAAAAACTGGCAACCTGTTTTAGCTCACTTACTATTTAAAAAAGCAGATTTACCAAAGAAGGGAGGTTAAAGTTATGGTAGAAACTCTGTCTCATAAAAACCACCAGAATCCCGTGCTGTGTTTTAGTGCGCTGGTCTGAGCCATCTTCTTATTTCTTGTTTTGTTAGGTATTCATTAGGATTAAAAGGAAAGCATCATCCCGGGTGAAGAACACCACATCTTTCCTTCATGCATCACCTTACAGGTTTTATCTTTTTGTCTACAGCTGAACTCATCTATGTCCCCCGCCTGACCTCGGCCTACGACGGGATCCTGAGCAACAATAAAGAAACATGGAGCTGCGTTTGTCAGCTGACCTGAGACAAGTTTCCAGGTCCTTCAGCCGCTTCCTTCTTCTGTTGCTCTTCCAATGACCTTCAGGATTAAAGAAACAAAACATTATGAACTTAAAGTCATCTTCTACACCCATAGCTGCTGAAACATTTCATCTGCAGCTACAGGTTTCTCCTCCATTACAAAACATCTTCGTAATGGAGGTTGCGTAATGTGTTTCCACAGCAACCGTATCTTCACCCAGCAGGCAATACATAGATAGAGATAGATGAGTTAGCTACACGGCAGCGTGATGTCATCCTTAAATTATAACGAAGAACATGAAACTAAATCAGGAGATGGTGATCCAGCAGTTACAGGGAAATTCAAGGCGCGGTTATATCAGCGCGCCATCCTGCCCAGGAAACTGTGGCCACTTCTGGTGTATGAATTTCCGGTCTCCACCGTGGAAGGATTTGAAAGGAAGATCAACAGTCACCTTTGATGCTGGTTGGGCTTACCTAGAAGTCTAAGCAGCATCGCCCTCTATGGCAACAAGAACAATCTAACACTCCCTATTAACAGCCCAACGGAGGAGTTTAAGGTTTAAAGAGTGTTTAAAGGAGTTTAAAGAGTGAGGGAGGTTCTCCAGGACAGGGAATCCAGAGACCCCAAAGTATCGCAAGCTGGCATCGAGGTAAGGACTGGTAGGAAATGGGAGGGCTCAAGAAGCTGTGGACCAGGCAGAACCACGGCTTGGACCAGACCTGGGATCTGTTCCCTTAATCCACTTTAACAAACTGAAGGTAAAGAAAGGCAGGACCTGGTCCAAGACAAAGTGAGGGCTGGAGTCGAAGAGCAGCATGCAAGTCAGTGGGTGGGACTGAGGCAACAGGGCGCATGGACCAGATGGGAAGAAGCCATGGACAGAAAGATCACGTGGCCTGAGCTGTGGAGGGCTGAACCCTTCCGCATCAAATTCCTCATCAAGTCGGTCTACAGGGAGTGCAGAATTATTAGGCAAATGAGTATTTTGACCACATCATCCTCCTTATGCATGTTGTCTTACTCCAAGCTGTATAGGCCCAAAGCCTACTACCAATTAAGCATATCAGGTGATGTGCATCTCTGTAATGAGAAGGGGTGTGGTCTAATGACATCAACACCCTATATCAGGTTTATTAGGCAAACAGAATTATTAGGCAACTTAACAATAAACAAATATATACCCTTTTCAATTATTTTCACCAGGGAAACCAATATAACAGTTAAACATTCACAAATATACATTTCGGAGATTCAAAAACAAAACAAAAACAAATCAGTGACCAGTATAGCCACCTTTCTTTGCAAGGACAGTGCTTTGTTTCTTCTTTTAATCTTAAGAGTTTTTAAAACTAGTTTTCATTACGGATGCACCGATGCATTGGCTGGACATCGGTATCGGACGATGTTTGCCTTGTTAACTGCCATCGGCCAATAAAAATTAAATTTGCAGATGGCAGTGGCCGGTTATTATATAGCCTTATATATATATATAATGATTTAAATGTGTCATCAACGCTGTTCTTAAGAAAAACTCTTTTTCCCCCTCTTTTTTGGGCGGGTGGGGGGAGATACTGGTAGAAGGCATCCACGCACTTTCCTCAGTAGAGAAACGAAGGCGGCGGCGGTCGTGTGGCAACATTTTACCGTTTCAGAAAAAGATCAGCGTTACGCAGTTTGCAGTACATGCTACACAAATATTTTTCATTGGGCCATGAAAATAATCTTCTCACTGAGTATGTTTTTGTTTATTAGGCTAAAACCACTCAATTTTGTTGGGCAATATACTGAAGCATTCTTTTTAGTGATTATCAGTCCCAGGTTTTTGAAAAGTTTTCAGAAAAGAGCTTGTTATAACTAATGTCAACCACAAAGTGACATTAAAGTTGTTTCTGTTTCATAAATTGGTCTGATTGAATTTGTGTTCATTCAAGGATAGACTGATGAAGAGCTGAAAGACTCTAAATTTCTGTGGCACAAAGGAAGTAATAAATAAAAATAGAAAACATCGGCCATCGGCCACATTGTTATGTTAAACATCGGTATCAGTCCAGACTTTCACAATCGGTGCATCCCTAGTTTTCATTGTGTCCTTCATTATATTAATTTTGGGGCCAAATGCAGTGTCAGCCCCAAATATCGGCAGGTTGTATTGGCCATCGGCTGATGAAAAAAATATCTGTATCAACCTTCAAAAAATCTGTATTGGACGATCCTTATCCAAAGTGTTTCCTGTTGCAACACATGACAGAAGTTAACGGCTCATAGGGAGATTTCATCGTTCTGTTACAAAATCTTGTGGTATTTTGTGATATCTCATGAGATTTCGTAACAAAATATCTCGGGAGATTTCATTTGTAAAATAGATTGATACCACGTTTTTAAAAATAGATATGGTATCGGCTTATGAAAATATCACAATATGTAAGTGCATCGATATTTTTCCCACCCTTATTAAATAATCAGGTGACCCCTTTGTAGTCAGTTGAGGTGCAGGGGGTCATTACGAAAAAACATAGCAAAGAATTTGCATAACTAATACCACGATAAGGATATGTGTAAATATATCTCTCTCATGTAAATATTTCACAGTATCATATCAGTACATCAGACAGCCCTAGTTTTTGTCCATTAGGTCACCAGCGTTGCAAAATTTGAGGGCGGCAAAAGGTTAATTTAAGTCAGGTATGTTAAAGCAGGACACATTGAAAATCTGCAGGACAGTGGCCCTGGAGGATCAACTTTGGAAACTTGGTGTAGACGTGCAAACACATGAAGGTGAATTTTTCTGAACAAGAAAACACAAGAGAGCAGAATGAAAACATGGAGCTTAATATGAACTCAACGGTTTAACTCCATCTAACAGCCAAAGTGTGTGTGGACATACCAAGTCAAAACGTTTCCCAACACGTCTCCGGCGACCTGGACAGAGACGACAGGAAGTCAGAACTTCTACAGCTGAAACGTGGATCTCCACCAGGTCCAGACTTACCTGCGCGGGGACATAAAGTCCACCTGTGGTGATTTTCTCGGAGTCAACGGACAGAGGCTGCAGCTGCTCCAGAGGAACCCCCGTCAGGATCTGATGCTTCATCTGCTCAAAGTCAGAGTCCAGTCTCTGCAGAATGCCGACGATGTCTGCAGGAGGATCGCTGGTCCTGCAGAGGGAGAAGACGAGCGGAAAGCAGCTGAAAACAAAGCCATCAACCCGCTCTGTGACTGTGATAAAAGCAGTTCTCACGTGGAGTGGAGCTGGGTTTGCTCAGCAGATGTGAAGAAGAGTCTGCAGCAGTGCTGTCGGCACATGACGTACTGCAGGGCGAGCAGACTCAGCTCTGCATTCTGAGTTCGCTGCAGACAGTTGCAAACTTTTGTCCCCCGGCAACCAGAACTGGAACAAAAACCAGAGCTTCACTGTAAAAGAACAAGTGAAGGTTTTGCTGCAAAATATTTAAAGTTAATTGATAAACTTTATTGTTTTTTGTGCAAATATTGGCACAAAATCAAAGTTTTAGTGTTATTTACATTTTACAAAATGTCCAAACTTCATTGGAATCGGAATTTGTGTGTATACACATACATAAATATTCAACCAATACCGATATATGCAGACAACTGTGAGGTTGTATCCCTCATATTTTGAGATATAACTATATTCTGCTCCGAGTGCAAAGATCCCAAAATATCCTTGTATCAGCCAGAGGAGTTCATTTTGGACATCTGGCTGCCAGATATCAGATACTAGCAGGTATTAGCCAACATGTGGCTAATTATAATGTTTCTGACAACGTGGTAACTTAACCAACAACTTGAAACCAGACGTATCATTATCAGCTTCAAAGCAAGTCAGTCTGTAGTAGGGATCAGCACAATTAATCGATGATCGACAATCGATCATTAAGAATTTTTTCGATCACGTAATTTTTTTTTCGATCATCCAACGGTGTTATAACACAGAGTTTATTCATGTAGTGTCCGTTTCGAAGCTATGTAATAAATGTCACTATGTGGCGGTAATAAAACATCCTACCAGCGGGGGGCGATATCGTCTAAAGACAGCAGAGAAAGCCGCCTGCAAGCCGCCATCTTCCCGGTCACAGCAGCTGAACAAAGACTCGTCCAAACATGAAACGAGCACGGTGAAGTCTGGTGTGGGACCATTTTCCGTTAGAAAATGACGCCTCACATTATAAATAGTGCGACACGTTTTGTAAAAACAACTTGACAACACTGGACGTGTTTCCCAGAAGTGTCGTTGATGGGAAAGGTTTCCGAGATTTGATGAAATTACTCGAACAAGTCTATCAGTTTCCTTCACGGCGCACCATCACCAGGCTTTCTGAAACATGAGAAGCCAAAGCAGGAGCTGCTAAACAAGTTAGCCACAGCAGCTAGCGTTGCCATAACAACAGACTGTTGGACCGCTTTAACAGCAGAGAGCTATCTCACCATAACGTGCCACCACTGCCGACCTTGTCACCGAAAAGATGACTGACACCGTAGAGCAGTGGTGAGTTGAATACGTATTTTAGAAAAGGAAAAAAAAAAAAAGTCTGCCTGTAGTATGTGTAATAATTTCTAACATGCATTTAATAATTAAATTGATAATTGATTGTTAATTCTCCTGACGATTAACCAAAAAGATGTTGGCAAATGCCCATCCCTAGTCTGTAGCAGCAGCAGCTGCACTGCAGTCACATGACTCTAAAAGGAATGCTGGGATATGAAGTTCTTCCAGGATAACAGGGGCTTTTATACATGCTGGACCAACGCTGACGGAACAAGATCTCGCGACATTTCGTTTTTCAAAATATCGGCACAAAAAAACAGATATTTCCAATATCACATTTTAATGCCAATATTGTCCGATAATATCGGACATCCCGAATATTATATACTAGGGGTAGAGTGGGTAGCGTAGTGGTAATGTTGCAGGCTTTGGTGTGGCAGACACGGGCTCGAGTACCCAACACGGCGCTCACATGAACCACTGTGGACCCTTGAGCAAGGTCCTTAACACCCCCCCCCAACCTGAGATGGGTTAAATGCAGAGAATGACTTTCCTAATTGCCGCACTTATTGAGATTAATAAAGTATATCCAAAACAATACATATATGTATATATTATACATATACATACACACTACTCAAAAAAATTTAGGGATATTCGACTTTTGGCGATAATTTCAGGAAAATATAAAATGTTCATATTTAACCATTGAACAATTTACATGTGCATCTAAAAGTTTAGAGAAAGTCTAATTGAGTTCACTTGGACAGGTCGCAGTGGATTTTAGGTTCATTCTGACATCATACAAAAAAAAACAAATATCCCTAACTTTTTGTGTGTGTGTATATATATATATATATATATATATATATATATATATATATATATATATATATATATGTATATATATATAAATATATTCATGGATTTTAAGCATTAAATTAAATGAAGTGTTTACTGGTTAGAAACAACAGATAATCTCTGTGGTAAATCTAAAAATATGCGGCCATGCATTTGTTTGACATTATTCAGGTGTTAACGAGTGGTTAATGAGGCGTTACCGCTCAGGTAACAACAGATAAATGAAAAGGAAAAAAAAATGCCTGGTTCCAATTTAGTTTGTATTACCCATCTGTGGCGGAAAGAATGCCGTCATTAGATAGCTGTGGAGTCGGCAGTTGCTATACAAAATGGGAAATTCTGGTTGGCTAGGATGTCCCATTTTGATATTGAATGGACTCTATGCATGACTCCACTACTTCCTAAATGTCAGCCAGCTCCTTTGTTTCCTGTGTTTCATTACTGAACAAACTGATTAATCCAGATGTGCCTGACCTTAGTAGTAGTCGTAGTGACCTTTATCTAAAACCAGGTAAGTCAGTTGAGAACCAGCTCTCATTTACAATGACGACCTGGCTAAGTAACCACAATGATTATGGCCAGACACACCTGGAGACCTAGCGCAGGGAAATATTGTGATGCATCGATTATATCTATATTTCCACCCACCCCTTTTAATATGCAAAACAAAAGAGCAAAAAACCAGAGGATTCTCATCTTCACAACTCAGATTTTTAGTTGTGAATCATAGTTTTCAGGCAGCTGCTGTTTGAGTCCCCTTGTTTCCCATCACCATGGTAACCGGTGACTGAACAGGTCCTGTGAGATCTGATCAGAACGGACTGGCGAGGTTCTGGAAGCGTCTCCATCATCGGACACGTTACCTTCTGATTTTCTCCTTCAGCTCCTGGGACATCTTCAGTTTGATGAATTCCTGAGAAGTTAAAACAGGTCGTCAGCACGCTGTCGGAGCAGTAAACGCTGGCATCTCATTGGCTCCCGGCCTCACCTCGGTCAGGTAGTCCATGTCTGACATGTGGACCTCCGTGATGACGTGCTGGTCGGTGGTTTCTGAAGCTTCGGTCTGGGTGCGAGCGGACGTACACGGTGGTGGCGGCTCCGTGTTCACCGCGGCGTCGCAGGTCGGAGCGCCGGCCATCGTGGAGGTCTGCTTGTCCGCCCTTCCGATCAGCTGATCAGGCTTCGGGGTCTCGGACCTGACGGGGTCTGGGTGTGAAGGACTCCCATCGGGGCACTCCTGCAGGTCTTGACCGGACAGACAGGCGAGGATGCTCCCATCTTCCTCCATGATGCTGTGGATCGGACCCTCTTCCTGAGCCGGCACGGGCTGACCGGACTGCGTGCTCTGGACCCCGTCCACGCCGTGCTGGTCTCCGGTACCCGCCGCCCACTCTGACCTGAAACAACCAGTGAGCTCATCTTAAAATGGCTGAGGACAAAGAACAAGTCTATCTTATAACCAGACAGAAAGTTTTCATGTTTTCTCTCTCAGCTTCAGCTCCTTCACCTGCAAACGTTCATCAATCATTAACTGCACTGCTTATTTGTGAAGTCAGAGGTATATTTTTAGAGTCTAAAAAGGAGT
Source organism: Atherinomorus stipes (assembly GCA_023101725.1). NCBI lineage: Eukaryota > Metazoa > Chordata > Actinopteri > Atheriniformes > Atherinidae > Atherinomorus > Atherinomorus stipes. The sequence continues at coordinate 132,632 of JALJCO010010893.1, forward strand.
ATTGTTTACTTTCATGAAGCGCGCACATGCGCGGTCACAAAAACTACGGAAGCCTTGGCTTTCAGAGCCTACTCTGCCAGTAATGCAAGCGTAGAAGAAGAAATTCACTGTTTACATTGTGGTAAGAGCGCAAGAGCTCTAAACAAACCGGGACAAACACAGGAGGGGTTGATATTGATCTAAAAGAAAGAAGAAAAGAAAATGAGATCTCGCAATCTCATCTGCCGTGGCTTCCGTAGTTTCGTGAATGCGCATCGGCGTGCTTGCTGGGCATGTGATGTAGTATTGTTTAGACTCTAAAAATATACTAAATGGCGTAGTTTCAAGTAAATTCTGGACACTACCCACTCAGGACACTTTGATTTCATGGGACGAGCAGTATGGAGGAATTTTGACAATTTGTTGTGGACTTTTATGGACCTTTTTGGCTCGGACCCTGGCGAACTCCATTGGGGAGGAACGAGAAGTCGCCCTGATCTTCGGCTGCATTTGACATATTAAAAAAGTGGTCCAGAGTCTTCCTCACCATCAGGGTAAGTGGAAAATAAAGTTACATCATTCTGAGGGTGAACTATTCCTTTAAGGTTGTTAGTGCAGTCTAGCCTGGATGGAGGTTAAAAGTATTTAAGCACTATACCATTACAGAATATACATTTTATTAATCATACAACACATGTAATATACTTATTACAAAGCCATGACACAGGAATTACCGCTGTATGGCACTCAGGTCCTCTATCCACCGAGCTACTTCCAGCACTGGTTTGAGCCAGAACCAGACTAAAATAAACAGTTCTTTAGCTTCCCATCACCTAAACACCATCTCCTGGCTCTCAAATTAACTCTGCTGGACCAGAGTGAAGATCCGGTTCACGTAGCTTGGGCTACCTGGGTGCCGGGTGAAGCAACACCAAGCCGAGAGAAGACATCTGTGTGCTGTGGGGGTGTAGGGAGAGTACGAACTTTACGACAGTGAAAGGACGCCACTAGGGGGAGCTCCGAGCTGAAGTTACTGAGTTTTGCTTTAACATATTTCACAGGAGTAAATATTACCGCCGTTCTAGAGGGCGTTCTAGGCTAGAGCCAACTTCATGCTGCTCCAAGAACGAAGGTACAGTGGCCCTCATTTATCAAACGAGCGTTGAAATGAGCGCACATCTGATCGTAAAAAAGGATCGTACGCGTGACTTATTAAAACGTTCGTATCGGTCCAGTATGAACGTCATATGAACAAGAGTCTTGACAAATACCACAGCTGAAATCCATCGTAATTCACATGTCACGCCCACGGCTACGCCCTTAAATATTAACGGATCAGAGACCTCGCCTGGTGAGATTGAACCATGGAGATGAGAGATTCTGCCAAAAGAAGAAACTTTTGGGATCAAGACAAAATTCCTCATTTGTGAGGTGCTGTTTGGCAGCTTAAATACCGGAGTCAGAGACGTGCACAAAAACGCTACATGGAAGAGGATCAGTCAACCTCGCCAGTGTTAAACAACCAGCTGAGATAATAACGAAAGTCTCAATCATGGCATAGCTAACATGGTTTATTTGTTTTATTAGTTATCAAATTTAATAATAGCCCACATCCGATAGCAACTTCACATTCTTCAGCCAATATGTCAAGAAAATGACTTTGCAAGAACCCTAAATGCGTTTTATTTTTTCTAAAATTCCGTTTAAAATTTTCCTATTTTCTGTGTTTTACGTTTTTAATTTTTGAGAATTCCATTTTTACCATTTTACAGAAATGTAAGCAGGAGCACGTCTCACAGCTCCCCTTGGAGCATTTTCCTGAGAGAAGCTTAAATTTTTATATATAGAGAAAAACAAACAAACAAAAAAAAAACATTTACGCATCCTGTCCCTCATTTCCGTGATATTCCGCATTTATAATGAATTCCGTTTTGAATGGTTTAGTTCCATAATTCCGTCCGCGATTCTGTGATTGCAGATTTCATGGGGCTCTACAAATGGAGCAAAGAGCAAAAAGAGGACCCAGACTGTTGTCAGCAACCAGTCCAAGCTGAAAATGAACCAGATTGTTCTGGTTGATGCTGAGCATGTCAGCTGCGGGACATGGACTCACTTTGATGGACCGGCTTCAGGCTTGGTCATGGCTTCACTGGGAACGTACGTCGCTGGATTCTGGCTCCTGGTCTCCGACTTTCCTTCCTGCCAGCATCTGTCCAGAGACGAACAGCACGCAGCCGGACTGATGCTGTTCAGCTGGAAGAGAGACCAACATCCTGCATCATCTATTTGACCAAATTCAGCTGATCCACAGAAACCTGGCGAACACCCACCCCGAGGAAGCATGGGTGCTGTGTGAGGGGGCAGCTGTGGGCCCGGTGGACCGGGGGTCTGTAGCAGGTTTGCTCACAGAGATGAGCTTGTTCTTCTCTGCTGCTACAAAAGCCAAACAGAGATCGATTCTCCCTCACATTCATGGGAAGCATCTCCAGTTCCTGCTGAGTCTGGCTAGATTTTACTAGAACGAAGCAAAACAGCCGTTAAAGTTTATCTGAGCTCACCAGTCCAACATTTATAAATCTGACAAAATCTGTTGCAGAATGAATCATTTTAGCAGCAAAGTCGGGTGATGAAGGATAATATCGGCCTGATACCGGCGGCTTATATCAGACGATATTTTTTTCAAATTTTGTTTATTTGATCGGGAAAGAGAATTAAAAGAAATAAAAACTCCTAAATACACCAGAATTAGCCCAAAGTCTAGTTTTCATCTGTTGTTCCTAGCCAGATCTTCGAAGACTCCCTGATATGAGGAATTACGGAAATATCACATTGTAAATAAAACAGCTATCAATATAATTAACTCACTGGCTGACATTCACGAGTAAACACGTTAATTCAAACCTGAACGTTAACTTCCAATCACGTGTTTCTACGTTAATTACAGGTTTTAAATCGGGGGAGCGGTTTTAATCTTCTGGCGGAGCTTGTCAGAGAGAACCAAGTGTTGATCGTCTTTATTTCGGTAATTTTCATCCGATCCAGCAGATGGCGGTGTCAGACAAGCTTAAAAAACATACCAGGAAGTGATGTGATTCTATGGTGTGTGTATTCAGCACGAGTCAGCATCATGGTCAGCAGAGGAAGTGTGCTCGATTCTGTTGTGATGGGGAGAGAACATGCCGACCGGTCGTAATCGAAGCAGTTTAGGAGGTGGATGAAGGAGGAAAGTTTGTGGAAAAAGTGATCGGTGACAGACAGACACGATCGATCAAAGACACGATGGAAATACAGCAGCAAAGTAATTATTTTGCCACCAAAACTCTTTTCTCAGTGCTGTATTTGTTGTTTCATAGAAGTAAACAGCTGTTCAGATGATGAAGGTGATACTAAAGTAAAAAATATTGGCATCAAAGACACTTTTTCACTTGAAGCTTACTGCAGCATTTGAAGCTCATTTTCTCAGATTTTGGTCAAAAGCAGGAATTTTTGCTGCAACAAACCCATGTTCTACTGCAGATTACTAAAGAATGGAAAAAAGCTAGAAATAAATGTTTTTTTCTGATAAAAGAAGAGTCTAAGCCTTTATTTGGTACATTCAGTGTTTGTATTGGCATAGTACACAATATTCTGTAGATCTCCAAAAATCTGTGATAATGCTTAAAAATCCTGGCAATATGGAGCGCTCTGCTCGGAAAAGGTCTGGCAGTCAATGAGTTAACCGATATAAAACAGGTGCTGTTTTGGTGGCGAATGATGCTTTTTTGTTTGTTTTTCTCCATTTCTTTATTCCGAGACATATGGGAACAACATTAGGCCACGCCCACGATGTCTCCAGTAACTAGAAAGTTATTGGTTGGGGATAAGCTGGACACGCGTTTCAAACGAGTATAAGGTAGGATAAAGCATTTTTGACAAGTATGAGCATGATACGAGTTAAACTCGTCAATGTGTGTGCTGATGGAAAATGAACTTGTTGAAAAATCTGATGATGGAAAATCCTCATTTGGCATGAAGACTGTCTTCACACTTCTCATAAAAAAACTTGCTCTGTAAATAGTTCCTTTACTACTGTGATCAAAAACATTGAATTTCAATTCTGAGGGTGTTCTGTAAATAGTTATCAAATAAACAGATAAACTTCTGATCATCCGTATCAATTTCAGACTTAAAATAATCTATAGATTTAAGTCCTATCTGGTTAGCTCGAACCACGCCCACTGGTTTAGACCCCCGCCCATTCCGCGTACAGATAATATACAGTGGGTTCATTTTTTACAAGTTCATTTTATTTCTCAATGTACACTCAGCACCCCATCTTGACAGAAAAAAATGAAGACATTTTTGCAAAATTAAAAAAAAGAAAAAAGAAAAAACTGAAATATCACATGGTCAAAAGTATTCAGACCCTGTGCAGTGATACTCATATTTAAATCACAGGCTGTCCATTTCTTCTGATCCTCCTTGAGATGGTTCTACCCCTTCATTGGAGTCCAGCTGTGTTTAATTAAACAGATTGGACTTGATTTGATTTCATGAATTTCCCCTCGGTGATCAATAAAGTATCTTTATCCTATCTTATTAGGAAAGGCACACACCTGTCTATATAAGACCTTACAGCTCACAGTGCATGTCAGAGCAAATGAGGATCATGAGGTGGAAGGAACTGTCCAAGGAGCTCAGAGACAGAATTGTGGCGAGGCACAGATCTGGACAAGGTTACAAAAGAATTTCTGCAGCATTAAAGATTCCTAAGAGCACGGTGGCCTCCATAGTCCTGAAATGGAAGAAGAGCCCTGAGAGAGGTAAAGCCAGGATCAGACTACACTATTTTTTCATCTTTCACGAAGATTAACAGACCTTGTGTCATAAAATCGGACGGTGTCTTGTTACTCGCAAGTGGTCACACTACAAGAATGGCACCAGACAGACAACCGTCTGATTATCGCGTGGTGTTGCAAAAGATGACACAAGAGGCGGGACAAGCAGCTGTCAATCAGTCACTTGGTTTGGAGGCCTCTGAATTGACTGTTTGGGTCACGAATGAAATGAAAAGTGGATGGGGACATCAGTTCCCGTCCATTATCGAAGTTTTGGACTCATGTGACAAAGATGTTTTTCCCAGCATGAACTGTTTACTGGTACTATGGTAACGCTGCCTGTTCCAGTTTCTCTGTGGAGCCTGTTTTCAGTTGTAAACAGGATTAAATCTACCAGCAGAGCCACGATGCACACAGAGAGACTGAAAAGCATCTTGCTGCTCATCTTTGAAAAAGAGCAGAAACTGGACTCTGATCAGCGCCGTCGCTTCTACCAGGTGCATCACGCACTGCGTCCATGGCGCCCAGTGCCAAAAACATCAGGCTGACCACAGTCCGCTGGCCACGAGAACATAGTCCAGCCGATCCAGTGATGCCATTTTAAAAAACTGCCATAAAGGGAAATAAAGTGCGTTTCTATACAAAAACGCACACATGCGTCCTCACAGGTGTGCTCTCCATCAGTGCCACCGACAGAGTGCACGTTGGAAACCACGGCAACCACATGGAATCAGACACATGATGAAATAATAAATGCGTTCATGGCCAAGCCACCGTCTTCCCTTTAAATTCAAAGCTGCGCAGCAGCAGCAGTATCGCTGTCTATACTCTGCACCCAACAGGTGTGTTCAGATGGCTAATTAGCTTTGATGATCATGTGTAATGTGGATGGTTTTGGCTCTGAGAGTGCATGAGTACGCACATGAGTGTATCATATTTCAACATGTTATGTCCGTTATGTTTTTGCAGTGTTTATATTTTAACACAAAGTGTACTTTTTCTATGACTTGGTCATTGATTTATTGAGTGCGTCACATACGTGAATGTTTGGACCTGCTGTGAACTGCTGTTGACTATTACTGACAGAACACACACATCATGTAGAGATGTTTCGTGTTAATAAAGTAATGTTGTATTCGAGAGAGATACACTCTTTTGAATGTTCGTGGAGGTGCAACACTTGAAAATAAATGTGGCACACCCAGGACTGTATTTGTTGGCACATCCAATTTTTTTTCTGGCTATGCCAGTAGTATGGGCTCTCCATTCTGCACATCAAAAAGGCGGAAACTGATGCCACAGCTCCACAAATCTCTCCTCCGTTCCACTGCTCCACCAGAGAGCAGCTGTGTCTCTCCCCTTTTCACCATGTTGTTTGTGTACCGGCGCTCCTGAGCGTCTCTCTGGTGGAAGCGAGGGGCGCACCGTTCTTCTATTGGTCGATATGTAGGGACACGTCGCAGACAATGTCACACTAGGAGGACAAGACCAAAACATTCTGACACGCCAGTCTTTCTGCGTCGTGGTCGTGAAGCGACACAGACGCCAAATCGCCAATTATGTTACTCTACACGAAGCGAAGACGCGACATTCTGCAATCCGACAACGCAGAATTGGGCACAACAGGGAGTGACTGTCTGCGACGTCTCCGTCGGGCCAAAATCAGGCTAAATTTGTGTAGTCTGATCCAGGCTTAAAGAACCAAAGATCACTGTGGCTGAGCTCCAGAGATGCAGTAGAGAGATGGAAGAAAGTTCCACAAAGTCAACTAGCACTGCAGCCTTCACCAGTCAGGGCTTTATGGCAGAGTGGCCCAACGGAAGCCTCTCCTCAGTGCAGACATATGAAAGCCCACATAGAGTTTGCCAAAAAAAAACACATGAAGGACTCCCAGACTGTGAGAAATAAGATTCTCTGGTCTGATGAGACCAAGATTGAACTTTTTGGAGTTAATTCTAAGCGGTATGTGTGGAGAAAACCAGGCACTGCTCATCACCTGCCCAATACCATCCCAACAGTGAAACATGGTGGTGGCAGCATCATGCTATGGGGGTGTTTTTCAGCTGCAGGGACAGGATGACTGGTTGCACTTGAAGGAAAGATGAATGCAGCCAAGTACAGAGATATCCTGGAAGAAAACCTCTTCCAGAGTGCTCAGGACCTCGGACTGGACCGAAGGTTCACCTTCCAACAAGACAATGACCCTCAGCACACAGCTGAAATAACAAAGGAGTGGATCAGAACAACTCTGGACCATTCTGGACTGGCCCAGCCAGAGCCCCGACTTAAACCCAACTGAGCATCTCTGGAGAGACCTGAAAATGGCTGAACACCACCGTTCACCATCCAACCTGACAGAACTGGAGAGGATCTACAAGGAAGAATGCAGAAGATCCCAAATCTAGGTGTGAAAAACTTGTTGCATCATTTCCAAGAAGACGAGCTCAAAAGGTGCTTCTACTCAGTACTGAGCAAAGGGTCTGAATACTTATGACCATGTGATTTCAGTTTTTTTATTTCAGTTAAGTGCAGATGTCTCCTCAGAGCGTAGTGGGGCTGCTGCTCTGCCTCACCTCGTTGGCGAAAAAGAGCAACAAGGAGCCATAAATGTTTCCTCCACAATCATTTTAGAGCGGCGGGCCTCCATTCCGAGTCGAAGCTGCCCACATGCGGCCGCACTCCAGCCGCGTAGCGCTCCTTTCCAACCTCCACGCGCATCATCCCGCCCCAGCTGTCAGACATACCCGCATCTTTGCACGCTGAGAACGCGCGAGTTGCGGAGTTTGAAACAAAACTGCGGTGCAACTGGAATTCGACGCGCTTGAATCAGTAATAAGGCTTTGAAGATAATGAATTAAACTTGTAAATAATTATAAATAGTTTTCTTGGAGGGTGATCCATCATCATCATCATGTCTATGAATCAATAAACAGCCTAAAACTGCTTCACTCCAAGTGGATGTGCTCACACGTGTGCAGTTATCTTTTATCCTATCATTTCCCGCTGTATTTGTTGAAACTTTATTCATTAAATAAAAAAGTTTAGATCTGTGGCTGCTGGCATTTTCAGGGCAGATGGAAAGCACTGAACACAATTTTCTTTCAAATAGGCTACATGAAGGCGTCATGCCATAACAGACCTATTTTATTATTGCATTTATGTTGTTTTCTATTAATTTGTTCATGATTAAAACGTTATTCATTATAATTACAAAAGCACGTTTGTTGTAAATAATCTGACTTCTATTTTCATCATCAACACGAATCTGATTAAATAATCTGACTCCTGCCTCTAAAGTCTCAGATGATCATTCAGTATTAAAGACACACATCTTACCACACTTGCACTTTTTTGATCCGCAGGTTTGACATCTGAGAAGAAAACAGAGTTTCAACAGTAAACCTTTGAATTGTGTGTGTGTGTGTGCGCATTTTTGCTACATTGTGGGGACCATGTTCCAGATTTTTACCATTACTGTGGGGACGTCTTGCCTTCATGGGGACATTTTCCTGGTCCCCACGGGTCCAAACCCCGTTTTGAGGGTCGAGATTAGGTTTTAGAGATTAAGGCCCCGTTCCAATTTCTATCTTAACCCTCAAGCTCAACCCTCAATATTAGTAGCCCTCAAAACCAAGTGTTGAGGGCTATTTTGTGATTTGGAAATGGGATCACACAGTTGCTGCAGCACCCTTAAATGCAGATACGTCTTTAAACTGTGGGGGGCAGCATTACGCCAAAGCGGCGTTCAGTCTGTCAATTCAGAAGAAGAAGAAGAAGAAGACGCAGAAGAAGAAGAAGAATTTATTTACATTTATCTGCACTGTTAACCCTGCCTATGGACATATTCAGCTGTCATCGCATACCACGGCTTATTGAAAGGTAAACACCAGCTATAACGAAAGCTACGTAGGTAACTGTGGTTCTGTGAATTTCTGCATGACTGCAGTCAGCTGGCCTGCACGTCACCTGACTGACAATTGTCATTAGGACTCGACCTGCGAAGAGCGTGAGGTGCTTTGTTTACAGAAGGAATGAAACAGAACTATCGTTCCATAACTCTGCGACTACGGGAGATGACATCAGCCCGGTTTTCTTATACTGTTATCGGCACAAGCACGTTATAAAACAACGATATTAGCGCCGAGAAAAATGACCATTTTGTAACGTTAACTAACTTAAACAATAGCAACATGGCTTGACCGCACCGGCCGCTATTGACAAAAGATCATAAAATAAAAATATTATGCAACAATGAGGTAACTAATCCATAACATGGGCCTAAACTAAGATAATACAATGGTTTTCGTAATATTTATATCTCCACTAAAGCCTGGGATACACTGTGTGATTTTTTCGATCATTGCTCGCAGCTCCAACTCAAACTGTGCGAATCAGTCGCAGAGTTCAAAAAGTTCACAGCTTGCGATGTCTGTCCTCATCTGTGACGAACTCACGCTCGGATGCGAGCTGACCACTCACACTGTGCTTCCTCAAAGACACGTTGGGGTCTTGAAGAATCCTGACATGCAACGCAATGAATACAGCCAGTAGTAGAAGAAGAAGAAAACGGAGGAGAAGAAGAAGAAGAAGAAGAAGAAAATAACAGCAACAACAGCAGCAGCAGCAACATTATGCTATAACCAAAAAAACTGTGCTGCCTTGGCGATTGGCGCTCTTCTTTGTGAAGAAACCGCCAAAAATAAAAGGGCGACGACGCGCGTGTGGACGAGGAATTGTCTGAGCAGACGGGGCTGTACGGCTGTCTGCCGGTTCCACAATGAGATCTCCATCCAAATGACAAGCCGAGTGGCCATGCTGCCTCTGGTTTACCTCTGGTTTTTGTTTTGCACATGCGAAATGTGAAAATCTCCGAGGAAAGAGTTCTCAGTCTGGTCGTGGCGCCGCTTCAACATACGATTCACTCACGAGCCACGACCACAAAATCAAACAGGTTTGATTTTCTTGCGACTCACGATTTCTGATCGTGAGTTCGTCGTGAGGTGCCAGTCGCCTCTCGTGACCCCCCCCCCTAGTATACTGCACGACGCACGATTTGGCCAAAAGTCGGCCCGATCACCAAACTTCTCGCACGACTGGAAAATCGGCTCAAAAACGGCCATAAATCGCAGTGTATGCCAGGCTTAACAAAGAAAATGCTTAAGATTTGTAGCTCGCCTTCTTTGCCGCTTGCATTCTGGGTAGCCCTTCTCACAAGGGTGGTGTCAGAGAATCTCAATATTGAGGGCGATACAGCCCTTAAACTTGCCCCTTAACTTAACTTTCTGAGAATCGGGACAGCACTTGCACTTTGAGGGAGTGCGCATTTTTGAGATTGAGGGTTAAGACAGGAATTGGAATTCACCTGAAGTTACAGTTAGGTTTTGGTTAGGATTAGGGCAAGGGTTAGGTTTAGGCAATCAGTTTGGGCGTTGGGTTTAGGTTAAGGGGCTAGGGAATGCATTATGTCAATGGATGAACCCCACAGGGATATAAAAACAAACCACTGAGACGTACCTATGCTTTCTGGATATCAAGACGTGCGGGGGGATCGCATCACTCCCAGAACGATCTGTTTGTGGACAAGTAAAGGCTCTCTGTTTAAGTGTAAACAGACGTTAGAGGACAGTAGCAGGTCCACGACTTACACTTGACAGAAACGTGATCCTGACTCAGCTCCAGGCCCGGGTGGCTCTGCAGGAACTGATGGAAGCCGCCTTCATCTGGAAGCAGCCAACAGTAAAACATTCACATCAGATTCATCTGTAGCTGAACTTTTCTATCATTTAAAAAGTTTAATTTAATTTTTGTTTAATCTACTCATCAATATAATTAATCGATTTTAAAGCATTTCTTTCCAGTACTTCTGCTCTTAAAGGGCTGATGACACGACCAAAACTTCAAGTAATTTTGCAATACAACAAAACAAAATAAGTAGTTCTGTGCAGTTAGAAGTCAATCAGACTTATATTCACGCAAATATCTGAAGTTGAAAAGCCAATGCTCGCTAGCAATTAGCCTCTCCATGACACCACGGCACGAGTAGAAGCAGTTGCGGTCGGCTCACTGATTTACATGTTTTGGAATAATTCACTGGTTAACTGGTGACTGGACCAAAAAGGTCCATAAAAGTAGGGATGGGCATCGATTTTCGAATATTCGAATAGTCGTTAAATTATAAAAACAACGAATAGTAAATCATAAAAACGAATAGTGAATCTGGCGAAAAAAAAGGTATTTCTGGCGGCTACCGCACGGGTGCAGCATACCATGTGATGATACACACTGTGGCGGGCTAGATGCCAAGCCATTCTTCGTAGAGGAAGAAACAAACCGGAGAAGGCACAATGGAGAGATTACTGCAGCAGCCGTCAAAAAGTCTCATGTGGAGCTATTTCAAAAAAACGAGCGAAACAGAGGTACAATGTAAACTCTGCGAGGCAAAGCTTTCATATCACAGGTCTACGACAACCATGCACTCTCATATGAGAGCAAAGCATCCGAGTGAAAGCGGCGGGCCGTCGTCACAGCAACAGTCAATTACCAGCTTTGCCACCAGAAAACGTACATGTGATGACAGACGTGCGGAGCAAACGGCGTCCCTCATCTCAAAGATGATCGCAAAAGGTTTTCGGAGTTTGATGGCATTTGTTGAGCCAGAGTTCTCAGTCCCGTCGAGAAAAACAATTACAGCAAGACTTGAGAAACTTTTTGATGATCAAGCAAGTGAGCTGTGCACTTTGTTAACGAAAGTCGAAAACGTGGCTCTGACAACTGATTCCTGGACAGCGCTGACAACGGAATCATATGTGACAATAACCTGCCATACAAAATAAAAAAGACAGCTCTGAAAAATCTCAGATCTCTGTTTCCGCAGCAGCAGGTGTGGGCGCGCGGGGGGGAGGGGGGGGGGGGGCGAATATTCGAAAATCAACCGATGACTGCCCCACGATTATCGAATAGTATTTTTGCCTGAAATGCACATCCCTACATAAAAGTCCACAAAAATTAGGCAATATTCCTCCATACGTCCAATGTAATCCAAGTGTCCTAAGTAGGTAGCGTCCATAATTTACTGGAAACCACATCATATAGTACATTTTTCTAGCTTAAACAGTACAACATATAGCTGCCGCAAAGCGCGTCTATGAGAGTTCACGACACTGCAGAAGCTGCGGCAGACGAGATCACGCGTTCTCTTTTTCTTTCTTTCTTTCTTTTAAATCAATATCCAGAGGGCACTGTCATGTGTTTATTGCTGCATGTTTTACATCGCCGTGTTGTTTACCGCCGGATCTGTGGAAAATGTACTTAAACACACCAGGAGTGGGCGCCCTCAGTTTGTCGCCTACGTCGCCTATAGCAATCGCAGGCCCTGGTTCCTTGTAGTAAAAGTCTGATCACATCCAGTAAACTTCACCAGCAGAGACTGCAGGAAGCTACTAACCAGTAAGAGCAACTTATTTCATCCTCTTCTAATGTATTTATGATCTGCAGGAAACATAAATAAATCAACGCCGTCCTTATGAGCTTTTAAACATTAACTGGCAAAAAAACAGAAGACTGAGCCGTCATGTCCGTCTATAAAACTGGGAAAGTAACTTAAAACTACAAGAAACCCATAAAAATCCATACTGAAAGCTGTGTAAAGCTTCTACTCACTACGTCACGTCCAGTTTCTTCGTCTTTTCCCTTTGTTTTGGTGCATTCGGGACGTTTCTGGGCGGACATATCTGTATAGATCTCGAGTCAATGACGGAGCTAAGGGCATGACGCTGTGCGGGGATAAGCTCATGATTGGAGCAGACGCCAGTCACTTAAACTCTCAGAGGAAAAAAAAAAAGGCGGACGCAGCACAGAAAAGGAAGTACTCTGCTGTGAAAAGAGCTTTAAGGCATTGCCACATCGGACAGACTGCCGACCGTCACGGCCATCGCCAGAAAATGGGGTCGAGCTGACCTATCGGCTTCAGTCTTGCCAACACGGTGAGAAAAGTGCCGAAGAACACATCGAGCCGACTCCAGACCTGGTTGCACCTTCTGCGCATGTGCAAAATATAATGTCGTCACGACAGCAGGCGAAGTGACGGACCATTTCTCAGGCCGAAAACACATAAAGCTGCAGCTGTTGTTAGCACAGAGCGAGGACTGCTAGCAGTCTGGGACGACATGCGAGTTTGCATTATGTCCGCACTTCATCTGGTTTGTTAACTTTCATTTCGGGTCTTCTCGTTTGCTGATTCACCTCCAATCTAACTGGTCAGCTCATCGCCGACTGAACGACGCTGATTATACACGTTCAATCATCTGAAAAGAACGCAGATGGTGTTGGAGACGGTTGCAGACCGCCGACGGCACAGAACACACCAAACTGACTCACAGCCCCCGACTTCAGAAGACTCCACGACGACCGAAAATCGGCTCCGGTGTGTCTCTGCCTTTCGATGCACGCAGGAAAACCAGGGTTGATATTGGTCTGGCTTTCACCCGCTTCCGAGCTTTGAAAGGAGAAGCTTGGCGGTGAGCAGGCTGAAGGTTGCGGGGTCTAGCCTACATCAACAGCTCCAGATTTCACTGGCAGATGTGGGACACGGGTCGGGTTTGGTAATCATCTTCACAGATCCAGATGGGTGCGGGTCGGTAGCCTAAAACTGGACCTGCAGCAGGACTCTGCTGGATCTCCGTCAGGTCAGGTGATGTCACACAGACGGAGGCTGCAGCGTCACAGCTGCAACTCTCATCCGGCTCTCTGCTTCATTTCGTTCAGACAAAAAAAGCTCTGAAGTTCGTGAAGATAGCTGATGACAACCACATGAGCATTTTGCATCATATTCCATGTTTTACAATTTACATGAGTTTACGTGGGTCTCGCCGGTGTCATTCTTCACTGCACCTGCTGGTCTTTATTTCAAGTTCATGGTAGATCAGAGCCAGTCAGAGATGAAGACGCGCCCTAAGTGTGGGTTTTATCACAATAACTTCCGTTAGGAGGGAAATAAACACAGAACGTGCAGCAGACACATGGAGAAATTCTTTCACCTACACCTGAAAAATGATAGGCGCACCACATTGAGCAAATTTTTGGTCTCAATGTGTCTTAATCAAGAGTTCAAAGACTCTTGATGACTACAAAGTTGTTTTTTATGAGTGTTTTTAGTCTATTTGTACGTTAAAACATCACAGAACATTTCAAGCACTTAGAAAATTCAGTCTGAATAACAAGGGACCTTGAAGGGAGAAAAAGTACCAATACTGGTAGTGAAAAAAAAATATAAACCTGCAGATTCAGACCCCCAGTTCTAGATCCACACCTCTAGACCAGCAGATGCAGACATAGGGCTGCCTGTCGTGATTAACATTAACTGCACAGTAAAGGGGTACCAAACTTTTAAGTTTGAGACCGTATCACTGCGTAATTCCACCCTCTATGACATCCTTCCCAGTAAAATAAATTACTTAAATGACTTGAATTGAGTCAAGATGGCACCCTCGTCACGTTGCTGTGACGTAGCTTTCTTTCTCAAATGTAAAAGGCCTTCAGACCCTTAATCTGGCAGTTTTCAACTAGAAATCATATTTATTTTTAAAAAATCAGCAATTTACCAGCTAAATATATCAGCGGTAATGACTTGTGCCTGGAGGACGTACCCAGTATGATCTTCCTGTCCTCCGGGGACAAACACAGATACCAGCGTAGCAGCTCCGAATCACTGAACTCCAGATAATGATGAGAATTCACCAAGTCCAGCACAGACCTGCAGAAACCAGCACAGGGACTCATGTTTCATCCACAGACGTTTGATAGCCGAGTGATGACCGAAAAAAGCAGGTTACCTCTGCAGGAAGAACTTTCTGCTCTGCTCTCTTGAGCTAAAGTTGTTCTCAGAACTTGAACCGGATCCTGAAAAAAGAAAGAAAGAAAAACGTTCAGTTGTGGCGGAGGTGCGTCGTGTTACCGGGCCGTCTGCAGGGGCTTACTGGCAGTCTGGTTGACAAACAGCGGGGTGTAAAACAGCGGTAGGCCTACGACCGAAGGCGAGACCACTGCGGACCCGCAGTCCGCGGCCACGAACGTCGGCTGGGAAGCAGACACCTCTCCGGTCACCGAGGCGGGAAATCTAGGCCACGTTGTTTGAAGACCCGTTGAAGGTTGATTTCCAGGAGAGGTGGACCAAAGGTTGGCAGAAGTAGGCCTGGAATTCCACATAATGCCCTGCACAAAGCACGGTACCATTACTGCGGGGACAAAAACACGCGGAGGACACACAGTGAGGAACCTTCACGTGGCTTCCGCCCACAGACAACGAAACCTACCAGACCACGCGATAATCCCGATCAATCCGCCCAGATTGGGGTCTTTAAGGTCTCAGCGGTTCTCAGACTTTTCCCACATTGTAGAATCATTTCCAGCCCAGTGAAACAGGAGCGTTAATTAACATCTTAAATCAGGGGCTGCATTCAGTTCAATTTTATTTCAGATACAGGATGGGCATACCGATACGCTGGAGTCGATACTTCGATACTAGCCAGACAAAATATCAGATTCTATATATACGTATATTTTAGTACAGAGATACCACTGTACAGATACAAAACATGCAATTTGTTTCCACTTCTGAGAGTTTTAGGCAACAAAATGATGTGAAAGCAGCCAGATTGTAGCTTCTGTATCACACAATGGTGGTAGCCAATCAGATGCCATGATGATGTTGCTACTATTAATGATGATGTTGGTATTTTTCAGTGCTTTAATGCAGGTTATTGCATATTATGTTTTGGTATTTGAATATTTTCCACTGAACAAATTTAAATAATCTTAACCTGTAGCCTAGTTAAGTTACTGGATAATTGAAAGAAGGTTTTAATCTTATTTTTGTTTAATTTACTCATCAATATATTTCAAGTTCAAGTTCCTTTTATTGCCACACAGCTAGGTCGGGGGAGTTATTACACTGTTCAGATTGTAGCTCCAATACACCACAGCAGCACAACAAACTCAGAAAACACACTCGCACCCTGCATTTTTATTATGCATTTCTTTCCAGTACTTCTGTTCTATAGTTTTACTTATATCTAATATTGCTCTTGAAAGCTTATTAATGGAAACTGTATAATCTTGATTTTCTTTCAAGGGAAAAAAAGTATCTGTATTAATATTGATGAAAAAGTAATAAATAAAAGTACCATAAACTACTAGTATCGTATCGACAATTAAAGATTTTGGTATCGTCCATCCCTATTCAGATTCAGATGGTCAGGTGTTCTGACATTTCATCCTACCCGTCAACACATCAAAGCTGTCTGCGCATGCGCAAAACACGGAAACGTCGTAGGTGTGGGGGTTGCACCTTTCGACCTCACACTTTTCGTCTGGAAAAATAACAGCATAAATAATGAAAACTCCCCATTTTCTTTTTTGTTTTAGTCCAAATAAGATGTTTACTTTTAATAAAACATCCTCAAAAATATAATCAAGCAGAAATTTCCAGAGAAAAATTGTACAGTTTCAAAAATATTTTTCCTCAGTTTCATTTATGTATTTGCATATTTATTTATTGTTTTTGTCTAGACATTTTATTTATATTTTACGCACATTGTATAAAAAGAAATTTAAATAACTTTTTTCAGAATATAAAAATTGGTGTTTTAAATTCATAAAATTGATCAATATTATATAGTTTCAAAATCAATTTATTAATATAGTATAGATTAAATATGCACATTTAGATATTTTTTTTTTATCTCTAGGCTATGTAAACCCCTTCACCAATTTTATTTTTTCTCTTTTTTTTTTACACATTTTATTTATTTTCTTTTTTATTTTTTTATTTATTTTACATATTTACAGATTCAGAATTTACAGATCACAACAGATCTACAAAATCACAAATCACAGGTACAGTATTTACAATACGATAATACGATCAGAGTGTCTTCTAGATCTAGACATTTTAAGTATACATACGTGTACATTTCCACATGTGTGTAGCAATCTTGACCACCTGAGTTGACTAACAGACGTGGAAAAAAATATTGGTACCACTTTATTAATGGAAAAATAAAATGAAATAAAATTGTTAAAAAAAACCTCAGTGGTTACAGAAATAACTTGAATCTGACAAAAGTAATAATAAAAAAAAAATGTATGAAAATTAATAACTGATGTTGTTTAACAGGCAACTGTAGGCCATTAAGTTTTAGTCTTTGTGCTGCAGCAACAAGTTGTACTTTAGCCTCCAGTTGCAGGTAAATCTGCATCTGTCCACATTCACTGAAAGTCCTGCAGATGTCTCTAGAACAGGTCTGCAACCCTGACAATCCAAAGAGCCATTTTCAGACTCAATACATGATAAAAGTTGTTTAGAGCTGCAAATGTTTCATGTCCTTTTGAAAAAAAGGCAGCTTTTTTTTGTAAATATACTTTCTGTAGAAAATGTGCTGACTGACTTTTACATTTAGGTTTTAAAATAAAAAAAAAACTTGCAGATAGAGGATAGATACACTTTCTTCAATCAGATTTTCTTCAGTGGGACTCAGCTGTATAAAAAAATATATGAATAAAAATGTGGATATTTGTGGGAAATAATGCGGGTAAAACCCCTAATTTCCAAGCAAATGACAAGAAAGAGAGATTTAAAACATATTTTCAAAGGCAAAATCTGTTATTGTTAAAAATGTTGTATATATACACACAGGTATTTAAAAAAGTTGGTTCTTTTAGTCAAAGTTATTGAGAGCCAAAGAACCACTTGCAGCTGTGCCGCAGACGCTTCATCATCACTGTTATGTATGTAGTCATCACTATTATTCTATCAATAAATTATTGCTGAATGTTTCAGTTAATATTTGATACTAATAACAATAAATATAGATATTATTTATGTCTAAATAATATTATTTCATGTCTATACGACATGAAAGAAAGACACAGACTGGATGCAGGTGTAACTGGATGTGTCTGAGTCCAGCTACCATCAGCAGCCGCTGACTTTAGTCATTATTACAGCAGCAGTCGTGTTTCAATGTGACCAAATCCAGACACACGTGGGAACCAAACTATAACCTCACCTAAGGCACCAAAGTGGCCAGAGCCGGCCCTGCTCCAGCATCACAGGTAGAATCCAGCCTTAAACTGGTTTATCTGGTTCCAGCATCCACTAAACCTTGGAGCAGGCTGCCGTCACAGAATAAATCTCCATGGTAACTGATAAGTTGCTGCTTCTGTGAAACAGAATCAAGGATAAATTCAGGCGGAATAACCAGAAAATCCCAGTTTAATCCCTCATCTCAGTTTCGTGAAACAGCAGATAAACTGGACTGTGTTCGCCTCCTAATCCCATTTATGTAAACTGGGTTTCAACCAGTACAGGTCAGTGTCCACTAGAGGGCAGCCCTGTTCAAGGAAACAGCCGTGCCTGGATGAGAAAGTGGCATAAATGAAGCCATGTGGGTGGGGTGTGTGAGAGCCGGTTACGCAACAGTTCTAGGCCTCAGCGGGTCCTTCACGCGGCATGCTGGACTCCTACTGGTCTCTGTAACATGACCCACATTCCCAGTAACACAACAGACCGGATGACTTTCAAACTCCAGTAAATGGAAGCTTGTGTTTGTGGAACGACGTCCTGCTGATGCTGCCTGTGGCACGTGGATCAGTGATTTACCTGGAGGCAGCGCGAGGTCACGCGGTGTTTCATGTACGCTGGAGGGCTCGCGCTTGTTGATTGCTTCATGCGCATCAGCCTAATGCCCAACATAAATCTGCTCATAACTCACTGATGTACTCAGGCCAGGAACAGGCGCTGGGCTCGGAGGAGGCGTTTTGTGTTGGTGAAGCGTTTCCATGGAGACGAGCCGCTTCTCAGCCTCGCTCCTGCTGGATCAGAACTCTGTCCGACAGCAGGGTTGTAGTATGTGGAAGAAGGGGAGGGTGATGGAGCCTTAGAGGAACGATGAAGGTCATCAGCTGTCAGACAAACCTAAAACCTGATGGATGCGCGTGATGGTCCCCAGCAGCAGCTTCATGCAGCTACACACCACAAGCCAAAAAAAAAAAAAAAAAAAAAAATCACATTTTGTCTGGAACGCGAAAGTTACGTCGTGCGTAAAGGCGCGAAGTTTCCCTGATCCTGGTCCTCAGGTTTTCCTAAATCCACGTCTACATAGAGTGAATGACGCTGAGTACGGAAGAGGATTGGGGCCACTAAAGAAAAAAATATTCTAAACATCTGAAAAAAATTCGGGAGAAAAAAGTCACAAAGACTTGTGACCTTTTAAAAAACATCTCAGAATTCTGAAAAACAAATCCCAGTTTCTAGAAAAGTCAGAATTCTGACTATTTTTACAGAACATTTTAGAAATAAATAAAACAGGAGATTGGGGGAAAAATTGAGAAAAAAAAATCAATATCTGAAAGTCCAAATTCTGACTTTTTCTTTCCAGAACATAAAATATATATATATATATTAGATTTTTTCACAAACTTCTGAAAAATTTAGATTTCTGAGAAAAAAATTCTGAATTCTGACTTTTTCCCAGAACATTTAAAAGAAAAATTTCAAGAGATTTTTTTTTTATTTCTGAAAAAGTCAGTATTCTGACTTTTCTCCCTCACAACATATATATATATATATATATATATATATATATATATATATATATATATATATATATTATTTTTTTTCCCCAATTTCTGAAAAAGTCAGAATTCTGGACTTTTTTTTCCCTCAGAATTTTATTTATTTATTTATTTAGTGTCCCTTATTCTCTTCCATATAAATATTTAATTCTGATTTGTGGATTTTTATATTCCAGCTACGGGACTGGAAGCTTTCTTTCAACCATCTGCGGCAGGAACACACAAACATGCGTGATGCGTGTGATACGCCACTAAAAGGCCTTTCATTGCATTCAGAAGCACTCTGCTGCTTAAATCAATGGAGGCCACATTACTGCAGACCAGAACTCTGCTCTTGGTCCGATAAGGCTCTGACTCATCGGCAGCAGCAGTCTGAGGCCAAAGCTTCACACTTTCATCACACATCGATGCTAAAAGCTTCACATTTCAGCTGAACCAGGCTCAGCAGGAGGAGAGGCGGATCTGGACCTGACAGAGGGGTGGCTGAAACTGTTAATCCTGAGTTTGGAGAAACTCCAGGGTTTCTGTCCAGAGAGCGAGGCAAGTCTTCCTGGAGACAGTTACCATGGTCGCCAGCAGGTTCACCATAAAGAAACCAGAGTCTCTACCTGTCTCCTCCTCACCTGAAACAGCTGTTGGAGACTGGTTGTCCCTACCCAGCAGGCACCGGACGTCAGTTAGATGTCAGAGGGACGTTGGCGCCCTACGTTGAATAGACGTTTGTATTTGGTTGAAAATGAAAATCAGGTTGATGTCTAAACTTAACGTTGATTTGATATCAAAATCCAACGTTGGACAAATGTTACATTATTACATCAAATCAACGTTGGGATTTGACATCAATCCAATTTTCATTTTCAACCAAAATGTAATGTCCATCCGACGTTGGATTTTTATGTCAAATCAACGTTGGGGTTTGACAACTACCCAATATTCACTTTTAACCAAAATGTAACATTGGAATTTTATGTCAAGTCAGCGTTGGTGTTTGACGTCACCACAAATTAAATTTTCAACCGAAATATAACATCCATGTTGAATTTCCATGTCAGATCAACATTGAGGGTTGAAGTCAACCTAATTGACCAAAATATACTATTTAGAGCAGTGATTCCCAACCTTGGTCCTCAAAGCACACTATCCTGAAGACTTTCCATTTTGCCCTGCTAGGAAACAGCTGATTCAAATCAAATGGATCTCTGACGAGCTTTGCACCAGTATGCTACTAACCCATTAATGTGAGTCAGCTGTGTTTCTACAGGGAACATGGAAAGTCTTCAGGATAGTGTGCCTTGAGGACCAGGGTTGGGAATCACTGATTTAGAGCAAACTATATTTTTTTAAATCAACATAATTGATTTTCATCTTAGACTATAATACCATATCTTCTATCCAACATCAGGATATGCTATCATTCACCTAAAATCCAACATGGCTATGCAATGTTGGATTCTGATGTCAAATAAACATTGAAAATTATTACATCTAAACCCAATCTAATAAAAACTTCCACCTTACATATGAGTTTTTGGTCTAATGGCACTGGGATTTGACGTCAGTAACACGGATATATACACGGATCAAGTTCCACGGTTTGGCTACATGTATAAATAATCAACCAAATATCAACTTCTAATGTTGTTAGATTTGAACTTTGGTTGGATGTTGGGATAATAACGTTGCACAGACATTGATGTTTGTTCAAACATCCAACAACAACATGTCAATATTCTATGTTGAACTGACGTTGGGGTAGCATTGAACTGATGTTGGGTATCTAGTAGGTACCAACGTAACTTAAAACCAACCAAATATCAATGTCTAATGTTAGATTTGAACGTTGGTCAGACGTTGGGATGATGATGTTCTACAGACATTGATGTTTAGTCAAAGATCCAACAACAACATGTCAATATTCTACGTTGAACTGATGTTGGGATAATATGTTGAACACACGTTGGGTATTGAGTGGATACCAACGTAACTTAAAAGCAACCGAATATCAACATCTAAAGATGTTTGACTAGAACGTTGGTCAGACGTTGGGATGATGACATTCTACAGACATTGATGTTTGGTCAAAGATTGAACAAAAACATGTCAATATTCTACGTTGAACTGACGTTGGGATAATACATTAAACAGACATTGGATTTTGATTAGGTACCAAAACAACTTAAAAACAACCAAATATTAATGTCTAATGACGCTAGACCAGATCATCAGTCGGACGTTGGGATAATGACGTTATACAGATATTGATGTTTGGTAAAAGATCCAACAACAACATGTCAATACTCTACGGTGAAATGACGTTGGGATAGTACGTTGAACAGACGTTGGGTATTGATTAAGTACCAACACAATTTTAAAACAACCAAATATCAGTTATTTAACGTCTAATTCATGCGTTAGGCTGACGTAAGTTGATGTCATTCCAGTGTTGGATTTTGGGTATCTGACGTCAGAACCTAAATCCAACCAAAAATCAACGTCAACTGACGTCGGGTGCCTGCTGTATAGCCTATTCGCGTGATTCCAGAGATTTAGATAAATTAGCATGATAAGCAATAACATAAATAGTGAGTATTTTTCATAACACTCCAAAACATTCAGAACTTCAACAGCTTTCTTCATCAAGATCTCCTCAAACGGCGCCGTTTTGCAGTTATTCAGATGCTCCAGCCATGCATATGACGTATCATGCTTCCCACTGAGCCAAAGTGTAAATGGTGTAGACCGATATTAGCTTGTCTAAAATTCGGACAGCCCGAATCCAGACGATAGAATTTAATCCATTAATTGTTAAATAATAAATAAATAATAATAAAAAACTGTAGTTGTATAAATGATGGCCAAATGTTGGAAAAAAACATTTTTAAGTCATTGATCAATGTACAGAGTAGTCTAGATTTAGACTCTATTTAGACTTCTAAATCAAGACCTCATATCATCTTTTTTTTTTTTTTTTTTTTGGAATACATTTAGACCATTGAATTAAATACATAAAACAAAACAACTGACCAAAAAAATTAACTGTAACTTGTACAACTGCTGTCCAAATATTGGACTTAAATGATTTTAAATGGCCATTGATCAAAATACAGTAAAGTACAATTTTAGTCTTGATTTAGACGTCTAAAACAAGACCTCATATAGTCTTTTTAATATACCAAATCTAGACAATAGGTTGGTGAGCCATACGTCACGTTCATAAGACGCTAGCGCGCGAAATGCAGACGGTGGGCCACAAGGAAAGTCGACTGAATGACAGAGCAACACTGCAAAACGTGGATTTTTTTACCTCCGCCTTCAGTTGGGAGGAGCAGAGTCTACCAATGCCAGAGTTTACAGCAACCACTTTCTATAACAAGTAAGTTGTTTTATTATTTATTGCTAAGGCTATTTCCACACTCTCTCTGGCAGCAAACCAGTTTTTAGGGGGGTCTCCAAGCTAGGACTGGTAGACCTAGCATGGAGAAATTGGTTTGACTTATGATGCGGGCATGAAAAAGTTCCCTTTCTGCCGACTGCCAGCCACTTACCAGAGACTTGTCTGCTAATTCAATCGCACAGAGAAACGCCTGTGTTCCCAGGGGAAACGATTTCAGAGCATAAATGAACACCCGGAGCAAGGCTGTTTCCACACGCCAAGTTTGGACACCGTGCGCGATGACGTATTCGCGGGACAAATCGTTCTGCCAGTGATAGTGCAGTAACAGTGCACTATTACTGCACCACTTCTGGCAGAAAAAGGCAGAACTTTTTCATGCCCGCATCTGTACACAGCCTACAATTCGATTAGGGATTTGGGATAACAGAAGTAAAATAAATTAATATACAAGATCTAAGCACATAAAAACACCCAGTCTTAACAATATTATGAGCTAGGTTATTTATTTAAAATAGCACAATTCACTTTTACCCACACAAACAAGGCGACAGCCATTTAAAGCTTATTTGGATCCTGGTTGACCTGCTGCTGAAGGCTTCATTCATCGGACAGACAGGGGTAAAGTCAAGAGCATTGCTTTCTGATTCTTCCTTTCCTTTCCTTTCCTTTCCTTTCCTTTCCTTTCCTTTCCTTTCCTTTCCTTTCCTTTCCTTTCCTTTCCTTTTTCGGATCTCAGGTGGATCTCTGCCTCGCTTGCTGCCTCATTCTGGGCTTTGCAGCACATGGGTCTCGCAATGAAGCAAATTATGGTTTAAAAAAGCAACAGCTGATCGTCCTCATGTGTGATAGTGGCCGAGCCTCACACACCTCCACTGCTCACAAACAGGTTAACACCGCAACAGTGTGGAAAATCCATAGCGTCCTCTTAGGGAGAGAAAGCGATATTGGAAAGGAAACTCAACCTCATGGGGGAGACCGACGCGTCCAAACCACGTTAACTTCTTTATTTTGGGCATCAGTCCCCCTACAGTTGGAATTTTTAAGATCGGGTGTCTAGAAGTAAAGTTATGAGCGTTGCTTCGTCAGCAAGGAGATGGTTTGTGATGTAAATCGGCTTACAGCGATTTTTTTTAGACTTCATGGTTCATATCTTACCGTATGTATAAATATATTTTTTGGCAATATGGTGTCTGGACCAGCCCATTCAAAGCCTCAATGTACTCGCTGTCACTCATTTCGCTTGGTTAAACACTTCTTGCGCTCCGTCTGCATTTCGCGTGGTGTCCAGGTGACGTGACTGAAACCTACCTATTGAATTAAACGCATTCAATAATGATTATTGACCAAAAATTCTAATGTAAATTAACTGTAAGTGCCCCAATATTGGGCTTAAATGATTTGAATGACCATTATATACGCTCCTTTGCTGTGAGAATGAACCAGACTACAGCCCTGGATAATACCCTCCTTTCTTGCTGTGTATTTGCAAATTTATGCTAAAGTATTATTGCTTAGACTCACACTTAAATTAACATGAGTTGATGAAAACTCCAGTTACATTCTTTTATCTGTCATTTACTCTCTGTTCGACACCAATGATATCTGTCTGAGTCTGGCAGCTTATTTTGGTCTTTCACAAATCAGACACACACTCATCACTGTTCTCTATCTTATAAATAAATGCTTGAAACCACATTTAAAATAAAGGCCTTACATGTGTTTATTGACAGCTCACAAATGTTTTCTTAACAGCACAACAGTGAAAACACAAGTTTCCAATGAAATACCAGTTAAAACTGGTCTTTAATTGAAAACATGAAATTTGTTTTCACTTCAGATTCTTAGGCAATGAAATGATGTTTGAAAGCAGCCAGATTCTAGCTTCTGAGGCTACCACCATCATGAGACACAGAAGCTAGAATCTGATAGGCTACCACCATCATGAGACAATCAGATTCTAGCTTCTGTGTCTCATGATGGTGGTAGCCTATCAGATTCTAGCTTCTGTGTCTCATGATGGTGGTAGCCTATCAGATTCTAGCTTCTGTGTCTCATGATGGTGGTAGCCTATCAGATTCTAGCTTCTGTGTCTCATGATGGTGGTAGCCTATCAGATTCTAGCTTCTGTGTCTCATGATGGTGGTAGCCTATCAGATTCTAGCTTCTGTGTCTCATGATGGTGGTAGCCTATCAGATTCTAGCTTCTGTGTCTCATGATGGTGGTAGCCTATCATATTCTAGCTTCTGTGTCTCATGATGATGGTAGCCTATCAGATTCTAGCTTATGTATCACATGATGGTGGTAGCCTATCAGATTCTAGCTTCTGTGTCTCATGATGATAGTAGCCTATCAGATTCTATTTTCTGTGTCTCACGATGGTGGTAGCCTATCAGATTCTAGCTTATGTATCACATGAAGGTGATAGCCTATCCGATTCTAGCTTCTGTGTCTCACGATGGTGGTAGCCTATCAGATTCTAGCTTATGTATCCACATGATGGTGGTAGCCTATCAGATTCTATTTTCTGTGTCTCACGATGGTGGTAGCCTATCAGATTCTAGCTTATGTATCACATGATGGTGGTAGCCTATCAGATTCTATTTTCTGTGTCTCACGATGGTGGTAGCCTATCAGATTCTAGCTTATGTATCACATGAAGGTGATAGGCTATCAGATTCTAGCTTCTGTGTCTCATGATGGTGGTAGCCTATCAGATTCTAGCTTATGTATCACATGATGGTGGTAGCCTATCAGATTCTATTTTCTGTGTCTCACGATGGTGGTAGCCTATCAGATTCTAGCTTATGTATCACATGAAGGTGATAGGCTATCAGATTCCCCTCTAGCTTCTGTATCTCATGATGGTGGTAGCCTATCAGATTCTAGCTTCTGTGTCTCATGATGGTGGTAGCCTATCAGATTCTAGCTTATGTATCACATGATGGTGGTAGCCTATCAGATTCTATTTTCTGTGTCTCATGATGGTGGTAGCCTATCAGATGTCATGATGATTCTGGTACATTTAGTGATGATGCTTTGGTATTTATTAGTACTTTAATGCCGGTTATTGGACATAATGTTTCAGTTCATTTATATCACTTTTACATTTTGTATTTGAACATTTTTCACT
>JALJCO010010894.1:0-114881 GCA_023101725.1 Atherinomorus stipes
GTCCAAGCCCGACCGTGCACCGCCTCCCCTGGCGCACCGCCCTCCCTGGCCCCGCCTCCCATTGTTCGACAAACACTTAGATTTGTAGCCCTCCGGAAAAAAGGGATGATTTTTGATTATTTTGCAAAGAAGGTTTGCTCAGCATGAAAACCTGTTGTCTTCAATTACGGTGCAGCATGAAGTTTGTGTGTATGGGTAATGTTGTCTGAGTTTTCAGGAAAATGTCTAACACCTGCAGGATTGTGGCTCTAAAGGACCAGCACTGGACACCCCTGTTGTAGACCAACATTAAAAAAAAACTAACAGCCACCAACTACTGCAGATCCTCTCTGTCCTCAAACTTCACCACAAGCATTACAGTACCATCGGACTTCTGTTTTAACAGATGTTCCTAAGGTGAATATCAGACATCAATATTCAAACATCCAGCTGGATGTCCTCCGTGTGTCTGGTCTGCTGAACACAACCAGGATTCTTCCTTCCTGTCCTTTCACTGTTCTCAGTGTCTAAAGACCTGCCATCGCCCACCTCAAACACAGTCTTCCGAGCTGCAGGCACGCGAGTAACTGATCTCGGTCGATGGTTTATATGGAAAACTGACAAGTTTAATTTGTTTTGCACAGGGAAAAAATATGCGTGACACTACCCGGTGCCTTTAAGAAAGATGTGCTGTTGAGTTAGAAAATTCATGCCACAATAGTCTTTAGACTGATGAAGAAAAAAGGTCAAATAGTTTTTTGTGACCTGAAAAGTTTCAGAGCATCTGAACTGGGCTTGGAGGGTGACGTGATCCTGCTTTCTCCCACCGCGAGACAGGATTGTGGCTCTGAGGGTCACGATTTTTATTTAAATTCAGGTATTGTTACAGCCCTATATATGAATGATCAATGGCATAACCATGTAAAAATGAAGACAAACACACTACAGATGCAGTTGTTAACTTTAGACAACATTGATATTTGCAGGATTAAAAATCTTTCCCAAACTGCTTGGGATTCATAAGGAATATCTTGACATTAACTGCAGCAAGATTGGTTTTTATTTGGGATGCACGATAATCATTGGGCCGATAACAGGACATTATGATGTCATTCCGATAAGTCCGATGTCATGACGACATACCCCGATAACCTATGTCCCATAAAGTTGGAATTTTAAAGATTGGACATGCAGAAGTTGAAAATCCCACTTTATGCTTTTCACGCTGAGATATTGCGATTGGGGAAAGAAAGCCGCTGCTTCACAGGGCAGACCCAAAACTGCTTCCAAACCTCTTTCCCTATCTTATATTAGACACTACCTACCTTATACAGTTGGAAATTTTAAGATTGGACATGCACAAGTTAAAAATCCCAGTTAATGCTTTTTTGTGGCTCTCGAGGACCAGCACTGGACACCCCTGTTGTCAACCAACATTCACAGAATACTAACAGCCACCAGCCACTCCAGATCCTCTCTGTCCTCAAACTTCACCACAAGCCTTACAATACAATAGGACTTCTGTTTTAACAGATGTTAATACACATTCGCACATGCACACACATCTGTGGCGATATGTTTGCTCCAGCAGGACTGACCACATACTTCAGTTAGAATAATCAATGTCTTATCCATGTAAAAATGAAGACAAACACACTACGGTGAATATCAGACATCAATATTTAAACATCCAGCTGGACGTCCGTGCGTCTGGCCTGCCAACCACGACCAGGATCTTCTCCTTCTTTCCTTTCACTGTTCTCAGTGTCTGAAGATCTGCCATCGCGCACCTCATTCACACACTCCCCAGCTGCATGCGTGTAAGTGGATCATTCCGATTAAAGGTTTATGTGCCCATGGAAAACTGACAAGTTTCATTTGACTTGCAGGGAAAAAAACTTGTGTAACACCGTACCTGGTGACTCTAAGACAGATGTGTTGTCTAATTAGTAACTGGATGCTTCCAAGAGTTTGTAGCTTGATGGAGAAAAAAGTGAAACAGTGTGATGTGATCTGAGAAGTTTCAGACCATCTGAACTGGGCTTGGAAGGTGTCACGATCCTGCCTTCTCCCACTGCAAGATGGGCTTGTGGCTCTGAGGATCACAATTTTTATTTCCATTCGGGTATTGTTACAGCCCTATATATAAATGATCAGTGACATAACCATGTAAAAATAAAGACAAACACACTACAGATGCAGTTGTGAACTTTGGACAACATTGATATTTGCAGGATTAAAAATCTTTGCATAACTGCTTGGGATTCATGAGGACTATCTTGACATTAACTGTAACAAGATTGGTTTTTATAGATTTATCTGTTATGGAAATCCTTGTGTTGAGCAAATATTGTTCCTAAGGTGAATATCAGACATCCATATTCAAACATCCAGTTGGATGTCCTCAGTGTGTCTGGTCTGCCGAACACGACCAGGATTCTTCCTTCCTGTCCTTTTACTGTACTTTGTCTAAAGACCTGCTATCGCCCACCTCAGTCACAGTCTTCTGAGCTGCAGGCATGCGAGTAACTGAGCTCAGTTGATGGTTTATATGGAAAAATGACAATTTTCATTTGTTTTGCACAGGGAAAAAACATGCGTGATACTTAAATCAGTGCCTTTAAGACAGATGTGCTGATGAGTTAGAAACTGAATGCTTACAATAGTCTTTAGAATGATGGAGGAAAAAAAGTCAAATAGTTTTTGTGACCTGAAAAGTTTCAGAGCATCTGAACTGGGCTCGGAGGGTGAGGCGATCCTGCTTTTTCCCACTGCGAGACAGGATTGTGGCTCTGACGTCGCGATTTTTATTTATATTCAGGTATTGTTACAGCCTTATATATGAATGATCAATGACATAACCACAAAAAAAATGAACACAAACACACTACAGATGCAGTTGTGAACTTTAGACAACATTGATATTTGCAGGATTAAAAATCTTTGCAAAACTGCTTGGGATTCATAAGGAATATCTGGACGTTTACTGCAAAAAGATTGGTTTTTATTTGGTCTGGCCCAGTGATAAACCATTCCTGCTTTGTCCAATCATAACCATCCTCTAGGAATCAGCACAGAGTGATGATATGAACATACACAGTGAGTTTCATATAAATTTTTACAATTATTTGTGAAATAAAAAAAATTTGATAGCGCCCCCTAGAATTAAAAAACTTTTCATTATGCAACATGAGTAGATAATCACGTTCCCCTGTTGGTGCAGGAGTTTCATGGAATTATCTCATGTGGTTTTAAAGTTATGGCCTTTGAAGTATGTAGCTAGCTTTGAAAAAATGTTTTCACATGCATAACTCCGCAACGGAAAAAAAATTCCAACAATCGCTCTGATCAGTTGTTTCCTCTTGCTATTTACTTTGTGTGGTACAATTTTCAGTTGGATCGGACAAAAACTCTAGGATGAGTAAAAAAAAATATTTTTCGCATATTTTGCACTGTAGCAAAAAAAAATTATAGGCGGAAATGGGCGTGGCCTATGTCATAAAATCCGGGAGGTTCCAAGGAATCTGGGGATATAAGGCACTTAAATTTACTCCAAGCCGTTTTCGAGCTAGAGGCCAAAACGTGCTACCCAATGGTATAGCGCCACCTAGTGTCTGACATGGGTTTTTTTTTCTTTTATAATTTCACAAAAATTTTCTTCTACCATCCCTGTAAGTGGCTATATAAATCCACCTTTGGTTTGGCCTCCATGGCCATTTTTGTTTGGTCCGGGCAAGAAAAATAGCGGGCCTGGGCCCCTGTTATGGATGAGCACCTGGGATTTGAAAATCGCTAATAAAACACGCCCACTTTGTCCAATTGTAACCATTTTTTAGTATTATGCTCACAGGGGCTCTATCTACATACCATGGGTGTGGCGTGCAGATCGGAATAGCGGTTTTGCCAATATAAAAAAATCAGGATAACAGCGCCCCCTAGATTTAAAAAATTTCCTCCTTTGGTACATTTGTATAAAATCAAGTTCCCCACTGGGGTTTTGAAGGAATTGTAATTATGTGTTGTCGTTTTTGAGTTATGGCCTTTTAAGTTTTTAGCTAGGTTTTCATAAATGTTTAAACGCGCATAATTTCGTAACCGAGCCAAATTTCAAAAATCGCTTTGATCAGCTTATTTCTCTATGGCTCTAGTATATGTGGTCCACTTTTCAGCCGGATCGGGTGAAAACTGTAGGATGAGTTCACAAAAATAGGTTTTGCATATATCGCCCCCTAGCAAAAAATCTATCTAGGCGCAAATGGGCGTGGCCTATGTCAGGAGATGCGGAAGGGTCCAAGGAATCTTGTGATCAAGGTCCCATAAATTTATTCCAAGCGGTTCTCAAGCTACAGCCTGAAAAGTTTGACCCCCTGGTATAGCGCCCCCTAGTGTCTGACATGTGTCATTTTCCTGATTTCTCTACATGAACCACTTTTGTCCAAGCCCATGTATATACTTTTTATGGTTCTCTTGCGGTTTAGCCTCCCCAGAGAGTTTTTGGTCGGAAGAAATAATAATAATAATAACTAGAACTGCAAGCAGTTATCACGGGGTCCAAGCCCGACCGTGCACCGCCTCCCCTGGCGCACCGCCCTCCCTGGCCCCGCCTCCCATTGTTCGACAAACACTTAGATTTGTAGCCCTCCGGAAAAAAGGGATGATTTTTGATTATTTTGCAAAGAAGGTTTGCTCAGCATGAAAACCTGTTGTCTTCAATTACGGTGCAGCATGAAGTTTGTGTGTATGGGTAATGTTGTCTGAGTTTTCAGGAAAATGTCTAACACCTGCAGGATTGTGGCTCTAAAGGACCAGCACTGGACACCCCTGTTGTAGACCAACATTAAAAAAAAACTAACAGCCACCAACTACTGCAGATCCTCTCTGTCCTCAAACTTCACCACAAGCATTACAGTACCATCGGACTTCTGTTTTAACAGATGTTCCGCAGGTGAATATCAGACATCAATATTCAAACATCCAGCTGGCTGTCCTCCGTGTGTCTGGTCTGCCGAACACGACCAGGATTCTTCCTTCCTGTCCTTTCACTGTTCTCAGTGTCTAAAGACCTGCCATCGCCCACCTCAAACACAGTCTTCCGAGCTGCAGGCACGCGAGTAACTGATCTCGGTCGATGGTTTATATGGAAAACTGACAAGTTTAATTTGTTTTGCACAGGGAAAAAATATGCGCGACACTACCTGCTGCCTTTAAGAAAGATGTGCTGTTGAGTTAGAAAATTCATGCCACAATAGTCTTTAGACTGATGAAGAAAAAAGGTCAAATAGTTTTTTGTGACCTGAAAAGTTTCAGAGCATCTGAACTGGGTTGGAGGGTGACGTGATCCTGCTTTCTCCCACCGCGAGACAGGATTGTGGCTCTGAGGGTCACGATTTTTATTTAAATTAGGTATTGTTAAGCCCTATATATAATGTAATGGCATAACCATTAAAAATGAAGCAACCAAAGGGTTGTTAACTTTAGCACTTTGATATTTGCAGGATGAAAAATCTTTCCCAAACTGCTTGGGATTCATAAGGAATATCTTGACATTAACTGCAGCAAGATTGTTTTTTATTTGGGATGCACGATAATCATTGGGCCGATAACAGGACATTATGATGTCATTCCGATAAGTCCGATGTCATGACGACATACCCCGATAACCTTGTCCCATAAAGTTGGAATTTTAAAGATTGGACGTGCAGAAGTTGAAAATCCCACTTTATGCTTTTCACGCTGAGATATTGCGATTGGGGAAAGAAAGCCGCTGCTTCACAGGGCAGACACAAAACTGCTTCCAAACCTCTTTCCCTATCTTATATTAGACACTACCTACCTTATACAGTTGGAAATTTTAAGATTGGACATGCACAAGTTAAAAATCCCAGTTAATGCTTTTTTGTGGCTCTCGAGGACCAGCACTGGACACCCCTGTTGTCAACCAACATTCACAGAATACTAACAGCCACCAGCCACTCCAGATCCTCTCTGTCCTCAAACTTCACCACAAGCCTTACAATACAATAGGACTTCTGTTTTAACAGATGTTAATACACATTCGCACATGCACACACATCTGTGGCGATATGTTTGCTCCAGCAGGACTGACCACATACTTCAGTTAGAATAATCAATGTCTTATCCATGTAAAAATGAAGACAAACACACTACGGTGAATATCAGACATCAATATTTAAACATCCAGCTGGACGTCCGTGCGTCTGGCCTGCCAACCACGACCAGGATCTTCTCCTTCTTTCCTTTCACTGTTCTCAGTGTCTGAAGATCTGCCAACGCGCACCTCATTCACACACTCCCCAGCTGCATGCGTGTAAGTGGATCATTCCGATTAAAGGTTTATGTGCCCATGGAAAACTGACAAGTTTCATTTGACTTGCAGGGAAAAAAACTTGTGTAACACCGTACCTGGTGACTCTAAGACAGATGTGTTGTCTAATTAGTAACTGGATGCTTCCAAGAGTTTGTAGCTTGATGGAGAAAAAAGTGAAACAGTGTGATGTGATCTGAGAAGTTTCAGACCATCTGAACTGGGCTTGGAAGGTGTCGTGTCCTGCTTTCTCCCACTGCAAGATGGGCTTGTGGCTCTGAGGGTCACAATTTTTATTTAATTAGGTATTGTTGCAGCCCTATATATAAATGATAGTGACATAACCATTAAAAATAAAGACACACACAAGATGCAGTTGTAACTTTAGACAAATTGATATTTCAGGATTAAAAATCTTGCAAACTGCTTGGGATTCATGAGGACTATTTGACATTAACTGTAACAAGATTGGTTTTTATAGATTTATCTGTTATGGAAATCCTTGTGTTGAGAAATTTGCATATTTCAGCCAAAACTTAGGGTGTAAAATCAATATAGAGTGAAGGTTGGATGGATTCAAATGTTAGTATGATTCAGGGAATATCCATCAATTTTAGCTGTCTAGGACAAACAGCTGATTTTAAATGTAATAAAAATCGGGGTGTGCCTGCTCATAAACCATTCCCACTTTGTCCAATCATAGCCATCCTCTTGGAATCAGCACAGAGTGATGATATGAACATACACAGTGAGTTTCATATATATCTGATCAATTGTTTGTGAAATATAATAAGTGTTATAGCGCCCCCTAGATTAAAAAAATTTCCATTATGCAACATGAGTAGATAATCACGTTCCCCTGTTGGTGTAGGAGTTTCATGGAATTATCTGATGCGGTTTTAAAGTTATGGCCTTTGAAGTACGTAGCTAGCTTTGGAAAAATGTTTCAATGCGCATAACTCCGCAACGAAACAAAAATCCAACAATCGCTCTGATCACTTTGTTCTTCTTGCTATGTACTTTGTGTGGTACAATTTTCAGTTGGATCGGGCTAAAACTCTAGGAGGAGTAAAATAAACAATTTTTGCATATTTTGCACTGTAGCAAAAAAAAATTATAGGCGGAAATGGGCGTGGCCTATGTCATAAAATTCAGGAGGGTCCAAGGAATCTGGGGATATAAGGCACTTAAATTTACTCCAAGCCGTTTTCGAGCTAGAGGCCAAAACGTGCTACCCAATGGTATAGCGCCACCTAGTGTCTGACATGAGTTTTTTCTCTTTTATAATTTCACAAACATCTTCTTCTACCATCCCTGTAAGTGGCTATATAAATCCACCTTTGGTTTAGCCTCCCTGGCCATTTTTGTTGGGTCAGGGGAAGAAAAATAGCGGTCCAGGGCCCCTCGGCTGATTTCCGCCCCTGGGTTACAAAATCGCTAATAAAACACGCCCACGTGGTCCAATCCTAACCATTTTTTAGTATTATGCTCACAGGGGCTCTATCTACGTACCATGGGTGCGGCGTGCAGATCGGACCAGCGGTTTTCCCAATATAAAAAAATCAGGATAACAGCGCCCCCTAGATTTGAAAAATTTCCTCCTTTGGTACATTTGTAGAAAATCAAGTTCCCCACTGGGGTTTTGAAGGAATTGTAATTATGTGTTGTCGTTTTTGAGTTATGGCCTTTTAAGTTTTTAGCTAGGTTTTCATAAATGTTTAAACGCGCATAATTTCGTAACCGAGTAAAATTTCAAAAATCTGTTACATAACTTTGTTTGTCTATGTCTCTATTATATGTGGTACAATTTTCAGCCTGATCGGGTCAAAATTGTAGGACGAGTTTACGAAAATAGGTTTTGCTTATATCGCCCCCTAGCAAAAAATCTATCTAGGCGCAAATGGGCGTGGCCTATGTCAGGAGATGCGGAAGGGTCCAAGGAATCTGCTCATCCAGGTCCCATAAATTTATTCCAAGCGGTTTGGGAGCTAGAGGCCAAAACGTACTACCCCCTGGTATAGCGCCCCCTAGTGTCTGAGATGTGTCATTTTCCTGATTTCTCTACATGAACCACTTTTGTCCAAGCCCATGTATATGCTTTTTATGGTTCTTTTGCGGTTTAGCCTCCCCACGGAGTTTTTGGGGCGGAAGAATAATAATAATAGTGAAAAATAACGAATAACTAGAACTGCAAGCAGTTATCACGGGGTCCAAGCCCGACCGTGCACCGCCTCCCCTGGCGCACCGCCCTCCCTGGCCCCGCCTCCCATTGTTCGACAAACACTTAGATTTGTAGCCCTCCGGAAAAAAGGGATGATTTTTGATTATTTTGCAAAGAAGGTTTGCTCAGCATGAAAACCTGTTGTCTTCAATTACGGTGCAGCATGAAGTTTGTGTGTATGGGTAATGTTGTCTGAGTTTTCAGGAAAATGTCTAACACCTGCAGGATTGTGGCTCTAAAGGACCAGCACTGGACACCCCTGTTGTAGACCAACATTTAAAAAAAAATAACAGCCACCAACTACTGCAGATCCTCTCTGTCCTCAAACTTCACCACAAGCATTACAGTACCATCGGACTTCTGTTTTAACAGATGTTCCTAAGGTGAATATCAGACATCAATATTCAAACATCCAGCTGGCTGTCCTCCGTGTGTCTGGTCTGCTGAACACGACCAGGACTCTTCCTTCCTGTCCTTTCACTGTTCTCAGTGTCTATAGACCTGCCATCGCCCACCTCAAACACAGTCTTCCGAGCAGCAGGCATGCGAGTAACTGATCTCGGTCGATGGTTTATATGGAAAACTGACAAGTTTAATTTGTTTTACACAGGGAAAAAATATGCGTGACACTAACCGGTGCCTTTAAGAAAGATGTGCTGTTGAGTTAGAAAATTTATGCCACAATAGTCTTTAGACTGATGAACAAAAAAGGTCAAATAGTTTTTTGTGACCTGAAAAGTTTCAGAGCATCTGAACTGGGCTTGGAGGGTGATGTGATCCTGCTTTCTCCCACCGCGAGACAGGATTGTGGCTCTGAGGGTCACGATTTTTATTTAAATTCAGGTATTGTTACAGCCCTATATATGAATGATCAATGGCATAACCATGTAAAAATGAAG
Organism: Atherinomorus stipes; assembly: GCA_023101725.1. Classification (NCBI taxonomy): domain Eukaryota; kingdom Metazoa; phylum Chordata; class Actinopteri; order Atheriniformes; family Atherinidae; genus Atherinomorus; species Atherinomorus stipes. The sequence goes on from JALJCO010010894.1 coordinate 9,425, forward strand.
ACAAACACACTACAGATGCAGTTGTTAACTTTAGACAACATTGATATTTGCAGGATTAAAAATCTTTCCCAAACTGCTTGGGATTCATAAGGAATATCTTGACATTAATTGCAGCAAGATTGGTTTTTATTTGGGATGCACGATAATCATTGGGCCGATAACAGGACATTATGATGTCATTCCGATAAGTCCGATGTCATGACGACATACCCCGATAACCTTTGTCCCATAAAGTTGGAATTTTAAAGATTGGACATGCAGAAGTTGAAAATCCCACTTTATGCTTTTCACGCTGAGATATTGCGATTGGGGAAAGAAAGCCGCTGCTTCACAGGGCAGACCCAAAACTGCTTCCAAACCTCTTTCCCTATCTTATATTAGACACTACCTACCTTATACAGTTGGAAATTTTAAGATTGGACATGCACAATGTTAAAAATCCCAGTTAATGCTTTTTTGTGGCTCTCGAGGACCAGCACTGGACACCCCTGTTGTCAACCAACATTCACAGAATACTAACAGCCACCAGCCACTCCAGATCCTCTCTGTCCTCAAACTTCACCACAAGCCTTACAATACAATAGGACTTCTGTTTTAACAGATGTTAATACACATTCGCACATGCACACACATCTGTGGCGATATGTTTGCTCCAGCAGGACTGACCACATACTTCAGTTAGAATAATCAATGTCTTATCCATGTAAAAATGAAGACAAACACACTACGGTGAATATCAGACATCAATATTTAAACATCCAGCTGGACGTCCGTGCGTCTGGCCTGCCAACCACGACCAGGATCTTCTCCTTCTTTCCTTTCACTGTTCTCAGTGTCTGAAGATCTGCCATCGCGCACCTCATTCACACACTCCCCAGCTGCATGCGTGTAAGTGGATCATTCCGATTAAAGGTTTATGTGCCCATGGAAAACTGACAAGTTTCATTTGACTTGCAGGGAAAAAAACTTGTGTAACACCGTACCTGGTGACTCTAAGACAGATGTGTTGTCTAATTAGTAACTGGATGCTTCCAAGAGTTTGTAGCTTGATGGAGAAAAAAGTGAAACAGTGTGATGTGATCTGAGAAGTTTCAGACCATCTGAACTGGGCTTGGAAGGTGTCACGATCCTGCCTTCTCCCACTGCAAGATGGGCTTGTGGCTCTGAGGATCACAATTTTTATTTCCATTCGGGTATTGTTACAGCCCTATATATAAATGATCAGTGACATAACCATGTAAAAATAAAGACAAACACACTACAGATGCAGTTGTGAACTTTGGACAACATTGATATTTGCAGGATTAAAAATCTTTGCATAACTGCTTGGGATTCATGAGGACTATCTTGACATTAACTGTAACAAGATTGGTTTTTATAGATTTATCTGTTATGGAAATCCTTGTGTTGAGCAAATATTGTTCCTAAGGTGAATATCAGACATCCATATTCAAACATCCAGTTGGATGTCCTCAGTGTGTCTGGTCTGCCGAACACGACCAGGATTCTTCCTTCCTGTCCTTTTACTGTACTTTGTCTAAAGACCTGCTATCGCCCACCTCAGTCACAGTCTTCTGAGCTGCAGGCATGCGAGTAACTGAGCTCAATTGATGGTTTATATGGAAAAATGACAATTTTCATTTGTTTTGCACAGGGAAAAAACATGCGTGATACTTAAATCAGTGCCTTTAAGACAGATGTGCTGATGAGTTAGAAACTGAATGCTTACAATAGTCTTTAGAATGATGGAGGAAAAAAAGTCAAATAGTTTTTGTGACCTGAAAAGTTTCAGAGCATCTGAACTGGGCTCGGAGGGTGAGGCGATCCTGCTTTTTCCCACTGCGAGACAGGATTGTGGCTCTGACGTCGCGATTTTTATTTATATTCAGGTATTGTTACAGCCTTATATATGAATGATCAATGACATAACCACAAAAAAAATGAACACAAACACACTACAGATGCAGTTGTGAACTTTAGACAACATTGATATTTGCAGGATTAAAAATCTTTGCAAAACTGCTTGGGATTCATAAGGAATATCTGGACGTTTACTGCAAAAAGATTGGTTTTTATTTGGTCTGGCCCAGTGATAAACCATTCCTGCTTTGTCCAATCATAACCATCCTCTAGGAATCAGCACAGAGTGATGATATGAACATACACAGTGAGTTTCATATAAATTTTTACAATTATTTGTGAAATAAAAAAATTTGATAGCGCCCCCTAGAATTAAAAAACTTTTCATTATGCAACATGAGTAGATAATCACGTTCCCCTGTTGGTGCAGGAGTTTCATGGAATTATCTCATATGGTTTTAAAGTTATGGCCTTTGAAGTATGTAGCTAGCTTTGAAAAAATGTTTTCACATGCATAACTCCGCAACGGAAAAAAAATTCCAACAATCGCTCTGATCAGTTGTTTCCTCTTGCTATTTACTTTGTGTGGTACAATTTTCAGTTGGATCGGACAAAAACTCTAGGATGAGTAAAAAAAAAATATTTTTCGCATATTTTGCACTGTAGCGAAAAAAAATTATAGGCGGAAATGGGCGTGGCCTATGTCATAAAATCCGGGAGGTTCCAAGGAATCTGGGGATATAAGGCACTTAAATTTACTCCAAGCCGTTTTCGAGCTAGAGGCCAAAACGTGCTACCCAATGGTATAGCGCCACCTAGTGTCTGACATGGGATTTTTTTTCTTTTATAATTTCACAAAAATTTTCTTCTACCATCCCTGTAAGTGGCTATATAAATCCACATTTGGTTTGGCCTCCATGGCCATTTTTGTTTGGTCCGGGCAAGAAAAATAGCGGGCCTGGGCCCCTGTTATGGATGAGCACCTGGGATTTGAAAATCGCTAATAAAACACGCCCACTTTGTCCAATCGTAACCATTTTTTAGTATTATGCTCACAGGGGCTCTATCTACATACCTTGTGAGTGTCGTCCAGATTGGTTGAGCGGTTTTCCCAATATAAAAAAATCAGGATAACAGCGCCCCCTAGATTTGAAAAATTTCCTCCTTCGGTACATTTGTAGAAAATCAAGTTCCCCACTGGGGTTTTGAAGGAATTGTAATTATGTGTTGTCGTTTTTGAGTTATGGCCTTTTAAATTTTTAGCTAGGTTTTCAAAAATGTTTAAACGCGCATAATTTCGTAACCGAGCCAAATTTCAAAAATCGCTTTGATCAGCTTATTTCTCTATGGCTCTAGTATATGTGGTCCACTTTTCAGCCGGATCGGGTGAAAACTGTAGGATGAGTTCACAAAAATAGGTTTTGCATATATCGCCCCCTAGCAAAAAATCTATCTAGGCGCAAATGGGCGTGGCCTATGTCAGGAGATGCGGAAGGGTCCAAGGAATCTTGTGATCAAGGTCCCATAAATTTATTCCAAGCGGTTCTCAAGCTACAGCCTGAAAAGTTTGACCCCCTGGTATAGCGCCCCCTAGTGTCTGACATGTGTCATTTTCCTGATTTCTCTACATGAACCACTTTTGTCCAAGCCCATGTATATACTTTTTATGGTTCTCTTGCGGTTTAGCCTCCCCAGAGAGTTTTTGGTCGGAAGAATAATAATAATAATAATAATAATAACTAGAACTGCAAGCAGTTATCACGGGGTCCAAGCCCGACCGTGCACCGCCTCCCCTGGCGCACCGCCCTCCCTGGCCCCGCCTCCCATTGTTCGACAAACACTTAGATTTGTAGCCCTCCGGAAAAAAGGGATGATTTTTGATTATTTTGCAAAGAAGGTTTGCTCAGCATGAAAACCTGTTGTCTTCAATTACGGTGCAGCATGAAGTTTGTGTGTATGGGTAATGTTGTCTGAGTTTTCAGGAAAATGTCTAACACCTGCAGGATTGTGGCTCTAAAGGACCAGCACTGGACACCCCTGTTGTAGACCAACATTTAAAAAAAATAACAGCCACCAACTACTGCAGATCCTCTCTGTCCTCAAACTTCACCACAAGCATTACAGTACCATCGGACTTCTGTTTTAACAGATGTTCCGCAGGTGAATATCAGACATCAATATTCAAACATCCAGCTGGCTGTCCTCCGTGTGTCTGGTCTGCTGAACACGACCAGGATTCTTCCTTCCTGTCCTTTCACTGTTCTCAGTATCTAAAGACCTGCCATCGCCCAGCTCAAACACAGTCTTCCGAGCTGCAGGCACGCGAGTAACTGATCTCGGTCGATGGTTTATATGGAAAAATGACAAGTTTAATTTGTTTTGCACAGGGAAAAAAATATGCGTGACACTACCCGGTGCCTTTAAGAAAGATGTGCTGTTGAGTTGAAAAATTCATGCCACAATAGTCTTTAGACTGATGAAGAAAAAAGGTCAAATAGTTTTTTGTGACCTGAAAAGTTTCAGAGCATCTGAACTGGGCTTGGAGGGTGACGTGATCCTGCTTTCTCCCACCGCAAGACAGGATTGTGGCTCTGAGGGTCACGATTTTTATTTAAATTCAGGTATTGTTACAGCCCTATATATGAATGATCAATGGCATAACCATGTAAAAATGAAGACAAACACACTACAGATGCAGTTGTTAACTTTAGACAACTTTGATATTTGCAGGATTAAAAATCTTTCCCAAACTGCTTGGGATTCATAAGGAATATCTTGACATTAATTGCAGCAAGATTGGTTTTTATTTGGGATGCACGATAATCATTGGGCCGATAACAGGACATTATGATGTCATTCCGATAAGTCCGATGTCATGACGACATACCCCGATAACCTATGTCCCATAAAGTTGGAATTTTAAAGATTGGACATGCAGAAGTTGAAAATCCCACTTTATGCTTTTCACGCTGAGATATTGCGATTGGGGAAAGAAAGCCGCTGCTTCACAGGGCAGACCCAAAACTGCTTCCAAACCTCTTTCCCTATCTTATATTAGACACTACCTACCTTATACAGTTGGAAATTTTAAGATTGGACATGCACAAGTTAAAAATCCCAGTTAATGCTTTTTTGTGGCTCTCGAGGACCAGCACTGGACACCCCTGTTGTCAACCAACATTCACAGAATACTAACAGCCACCAGCCACTCCAGATCCTCTCTGTCCTCAAACTTCACCACAAGCCTTACAATACAATAGGACTTCTGTTTTAACAGATGTTAATACACATTCGCACATGCACACACATCTGTGGCGATATGTTTGCTCCAGCAGGACTGACCACATACTTCAGTTAGAATAATCAATGTCTTATCCATGTAAAAATGAAGACAAACACACTACGGTGAATATCAGACATCAATATTTAAACATCCAGCTGGACGTCCATGCGTCTGGCCTGCCAACCACGACCAGGATCTTCTCCTTCTTTTCTTTCACTGTTCTCAGTGTCTGAAGATCTGCCATCGCGCACCTCATTCACACACTCCCCAGCTGCATGCGTGTAAGTGGATCATTCTGATTAAAGGTTTATGTGCCCATGGAAAACTGACAAGTTTCATTTGACTTGCAGGGAAAAAAACTTGTGTAACACCGTACCTGGTGACTCTAAGACAGATGTGTTGTCTAATTAGTAACTGGATGCTTCCAAGAGTTTGTAGCTTGATGGAGAAAAAAGTGAAACAGTGTGATGTGATCTGAGAAGTTTCAGACCATCTGAACTGGGCTTGGAAGGTGTCACGATCCTGCCTTCTCCCACTGCAAGATGGGCTTGTGGCTCTGAGGATCACAATTTTTATTTCCATTCGGGTATTGTTACAGCCCTATATATAAATGATCAGTGACATAACCATGTAAAAATAAAGACAAACACACTACAGATGCAGTTGTGAACTTTGGACAACATTGATATTTGCAGGATTAAAAATCTTTGCATAACTGCTTGGGATTCATGAGGACTATCTTGACATTAACTGTAACAAGATTGGTTTTTATAGATTTATCTGTTATGGAAATCCTTGTGTTGAGCAAATATTGTTCCTAAGGTGAATATCAGACATCCATATTCAAACATCCAGTTGGATGTCCTCAGTGTGTCTGGTCTGCCGAACACGACCAGGATTCTTCCTTCCTGTCCTTTTACTGTACTTTGTCTAAAGACCTGCTATCGCCCACCTCAGTCACAGTCTTCTGAGCTGCAGGCATGCGAGTAACTGAGCTCAGTTGATGGTTTATATGGAAAAATGACAATTTTCATTTGTTTTGCACAGGGAAAAAACATGCGTGATACTTAAATCAGTGCCTTTAAGACAGATGTGCTGATGAGTTAGAAACTGAATGCTTACAATAGTCTTTAGACTGATGGAGGAAAAAAAGTCAAATAGTTTTTGTGACCTGAAAAGTTTCAGAGCATCTGAACTGGGCTTGGAGGGTGAGGCAATCCTGCTTTTTCCCTACTGCAAGACAGGATTGTGGCTCTGACGTCGCGATTTTTATTTATATTCAGGTATTGTTACAGCCTTATATATGAATGATCAATGACATAACCACAAAAAAATGAACACAAACACACTACAGATGCAGTTGTGAACTTTAGACAACATTGATATTTGCAGGATTAAAAATCTTTGCAAAACTGCTTGGGATTCATAAGGAATATCTGGACGTTTACTGCAAAAAGATTGGTTTTTATTTGGTCTGGCCCAGTGATAAACCATTCCTGCTTTGTCCAATCATAACCATCCTCTAGGAATCAGCACAGAGTGATGATATGAACATACACAGTGAGTTTCATATAAAGTTTTACAATTATTTGTGAAATAAAAAAATTTGATAGCGCCCCCTAGATTATAAAAAATTTCCATTATGCAACATGAGTAGATAATCACGTTCCCTTGTTGGTGTAGGAGTTTCATGAAATTATCTGATGCGGTTTTAAAGTTATGGCCTTTGAAGTACGTAGCTAGCTTTGGAAAAATGTTTTCACATGCGCATAACTCCGCAACGGAAAAAAAATCCAACAATCGCTCTGATCAGTTTTTCCTCTTGCTATGTACTTTGTGTGGTACAATTTTCAGTTGGATCGGACAAAAACTCTAGGAGGAGTAAAATAAACAATGTTTTGCATATTTTGCACTGTAGCAAAAAAAAATTATAGGCGGAAATGGGCGTGGCCTATGTCATAAAATCCGGGAGGTTCCAAGGAATCTGGGGATATAAGGCACTTAAATTTACTCCAAGCCGTTTTTGAGCTAGAGGCCAAAACGTGCTACCCAATGGTATAGCGCCACCTAGTGTCTGACATGGGTTTTTTCTCTTTTATAATTTCACAAAAATTTTCTTCTACCATCCCTGTAAGTGGCTATATAAATCCACCTTTGGTTTGGCCTCCCTGGCCATTTTTGTTTGGTCCGGGAAGAAAAATAGCGGGCCTGGGCCCCTGTTATGGATGAGCACCTGGGATTTGAAAATCGCTAATAAAACACGCCCACTTTGTCCAATCGTAACCATTTTTTAGTATTATGCTCACAGGGGCTCTATCTACGTACCATGGGTGTGGCGTGCAGATCGGACCAGCGGTTTTCCCAATATAAAAAAATCAGGATAACAGCGCCCCCTAGATTTAAAAAATTTCCTCCTTTGGTACATTTGTAGAAAATCAAGTTCCCCACTGGGGTTTTGAAGGAATTGTAATTATGTGTTGTCGTTTTTGAGTTATGGCCTTTTAAGTTTTTAGCTAGGTTTTCATAAATGTTTAAACGCGCATAATTTCGTAACCGAGTAAAATTTCAAAAATCTGTTACATAACTTTGTTTGTCTATGTCTCTATTATATGTGGTACAATTTTCAGCCTGATCGGGTCAAAATTGTAGGACGAGTTCACAAAAATAGGTTTTGCATATATCGCCCCCTAGCAAAAAATCTATCTAGGCGCAAATGGGCGTGGCCTATGTCAGGAGATGCGGAAGGGTCCAAGGAATCTGCTCATCCAGGTCCCATAAATTTATTCCAAGCGGTTCTCAAGCTACAGGCCAAAACGTTTGACCCCCTGGTATAGCGCCCCCTAGTGTCTGACATGTGTCATTTTCCTGATTTCTCTACATGAACCATTTTTGTCCAAGCCCATGTATATACTTTTTATGGTTCTCTTGCGGTTTAGCCTCCCCAAGGAGTTTTTGTGTCGGAAGAATAATAATAATAATAACTAGAACTGCAAGCAGTTATCACGGGGTCCAAGCCCGACCGTGCACCGCCTCCCCTGGCGCACCGCCCTCCCTGGCCCCGCCTCCCATTGTTCGACAAACACTTAGATTTGTAGCCCTCCGGAAAAAAGGGATGATTTTTGATTATTTTGCAAAGAAGGTTTGCTCAGCATGAAAACCTGTTGTCTTCAATTACGGTGCAGCATGAAGTGTGTGTGTATGGGTAATGTTGTCTGAGTTTTCAGGAAAATGTCTAACACCTGCAGGATTGTGGCTCTAAAGGACCAGCACTGGACACCCCTGTTGTAGACCAACATTTAAAAAAAAACTAACAGCCACCAACTACTGCAGATCCTCTCTGTCCTCAAACTTCACCACAAGCATTACAGTACCATCGGACTTCTGTTTTAACAGATGTTCCTAAGGTGAATATCAGACATCAATATTCAAACATCCAGCTGGCTGTCCTCCGTGTGTCTGGTCTGCCGAACACGACCAGGATTCTTCCTTCCTGTCCTTTCACTGTTCTCAGTATCTAAAGACCTGCCATCGCCCACCTCAAACACAGTCTTCCGAGCTGCAGGCACGCGAGTAACTGATCTCGGTCGATGGTTTATATGGAAAACTGACAAGTTTAATTTGTTTCGCACAGGGAAAAAAACATGCATGACACTTCAACCCGGTGCCTTTAAGAAAGATGTGCTGTTGAGTTAGAAAATTCATGCCACAATAGTCTTTAGACTGATGAAGAAAAAAAGGTCAAATAGTTTTTTGTGACCTGAAAAGTTTCAGAGCATCTGAACTGGGCTTGGAGGGTGACGTGATCCTGCTTTCTCCCACCGCAAGACAGGATTGTGGCTCTGAGGGTCACGATTTTTATTTAAATTCAGGTATTGTTACAGCCCTATATATGAATGATCAATGGCATAACCATGTAAAAATGAAGACAAACACACTACAGATGCAGTTGTTAACTTTAGACAACTTTGATATTTGCAGGATTAAAAATCTTTCCCAAACTGCTTGGGATTCATAAGGAATATCTTGACATGAACTGCAGCAAGATTGGTTTTTATTTGGGATGCACGATAATCATTGGGCCGATAACAGGACATTATGATGTCATTCCGATAAGTCCGATGTCATGACGACATACCCCGATAACCTATGTCCCATAAAGTTGGAATTTTAAAGATTGGACATGCAGAAGTTGAAAATCCCACTTTATGCTTTTCACGCTGAGATATTGCGATTGGGGAAAGAAAGCCGCTGCTTCACAGGGCAGACCCAAAACTGCTTCCAAACCTCTTTCCCTATCTTATATTAGACACTACCTACCTTATACAGTTGGAAATTTTAAGATTGGACATGCACAAGTTAAAAATCCCAGTTAATGCTTTTTTTGTGGCTCTCGAGGACCAGCACTGGACACCCCTGTTGTCAACCAACATTCACAGAATACTAACAGCCACCAGCCACTCCAGATCCTTTCTGTCCTCAAACTTCACCACAAGCCTTACAATACAATAGGACTTCTGTTTTAACAGATGTTAATACACATTCGCACATGCACACACATCTGTGGCGATATGTTTGCTCCAGCAGGACTGACCACATACTTCAGTTAGAATAATCAATGTCTTATCCATGTAAAAATGAAGACAAACACACTACGGTGAATATCAGACATCAATATTTAAACATCCAGCTGGACGTCCGTGCGTCTGGCCTGCCAACCACGACCAGGATCTTCTCCTTCTTTCCTTTCACTGTTCTCAGTGTCTGAAGATCTGCCATCGCGCACCTCATTCACACACTCCCCAGCTGCATGCGTGTAAGTGGATCATTCCGATTAAAGGTTTATGTGCCCATGGAAAACTGACAAGTTTCATTTGACTTGCAGGGAAAAAAAAACTTGTGTAACACTGTACCTGGTGACTCTAAGACAGATGTGTTGTCTAATTAGTAACTGGATGCTTCCAAGAGTTTGTAGCTTGATGGAGAAAAAAGTGAAACAATGTGATGTGATCTGAGAAGTTTCAGACCATCTGAACTGGGCTTGGAAGGTGTCACGATCCTGCCTTCTCTCACTGCAAGATGGGTTTGTGGCTCTGAGGATCACAATTTTTATTTCCATTCGGGTATCGTTACAGCCCTATATATAAATGATCAGTGACAAAACCATGTAAAAATAAAGACAAACACACTACAGATGCAGTTGTGAACTTTGGACAACATTGATATTTGCAGGATTAAAAATCTTTGCCAAACTGCTTGGGATTCATGAGGACTATCTTGACATTAACTGTAACAAGATTGGTTTTTATAGATTTATCTGTTATGGAAATCCTTGTGTTGAGCAAATTTGCATATTTCAGCCAAAACTTAGGGTGTAAAAGCAATATAGAGTGAACGTTGGATGGATTCAAATGTTCAGTATGATTCAAGGAATATCCATCACATTTTAGCTGTCTAGGACAAACAGCTGATTTTTAATGTAATAAAAATCGGGGTGATGCCCACTCATAAACCATTCCCACTTTGTCCAATCATAGCCATCCTCTAGGAATCAGCACAGAGTGATGATATGAACATACACAGTGAGTTTCATATATATCTGATCAATTGTTTGTGAAATATAATAAGTGTCATAGCGCCCCCTAGATTTAAAAAATTTTCCATTATGCAACATGAGTAGATAATCACGTTCCCCTGTTGGTGTAGGAGTTTCATGGAATTATCTGATGCAGTTTTAAAGTTATGGCCTTTGAAGTACGTAGCTAGCTTTGGAAAAATGTTTCAATGTGCATAACTCCGCAATGAAACAAAAATCCAACAATCGCTCTGATCAGTTTTTTCCTCTTGCTATGTACTTTGTGTGGTACAATTTTCAGTTGGATCGGACAAAAAATCTAGGAGGAGTTAAAAAAATGATTTTTCGCATATTTTGCACTGTAGCGAAAAAAAATTATAGGCGGAAATGGGCGTGGCCTATGTCATAAAATCCGGGAGGTTCCAAGGAATCTGGGGATATAAGGCACTTAAATTTACTCCAAGCCGTTTTCGAGCTAGAGGCCAAAACGTGCTACCCAATGGTATAGCGCCACCTAGTGTCTGACATGGGATTTTTCTCTTTTATAATTTCACAAAAATTTTCTTCTACCATCCCTGTAAGTGGCTATATAAATCCACCTTTGGTTTGGCCTCCATGGCCATTTTTGTTTGGTCCGGGCAAGAAAAATAGCGGGCCTGGGCCCCTGTTATGGATGAGCACCTGGGATTTGAAAATCGCTAATAAAACACGCCCACTTTGTCCAATCGTAACCATTTTTTAGTATTATGCTCACAGGGGCTCTATCTACGTACCTTGTGAGTGTCGTGCAGATCGGATCAGCGGTTTTCCCAATATAAAAAAATCAGGATAACAGCGCCCCCTAGATTTGAAAAATTTCCTCCTTCGGTACATTTGTAGAAAATCAAGTTCCCCACTGGGGTTTTGAAGGAATTGTAATTATGTGTTGTCGTTTTTGAGTTATGGCCTTTTAAGTTTTTAGCTAGGTTTTCATAAATGTTTAAACGCGCATAATTTCGTAACCGAGTAAAATTTCAAAAATCGCTTTGATCAGCTTATTTCTCTATGGCTCTAGTATATGTGGTCCACTTTTCAGCCGGATCGGGTCAAAATTGTAGGACGAGTTGACAAAAATAGGTTTTGCTTATATCGCCCCCTAGCAAAAAATCTATCTAGGCGCAAATGGGCGTGGCCTATGTCAGGAGATGCGGAAGGGTCCAAGGAATCTTGTGATCAAGGTCCCATAAATTTATTCCAAGCGGTTCTCAAGCTACAGCCTGAAAAGTTTGACCCCCTGGTATAGCGCCCCCTAGTGTCTGACATGTGTCATTTTCCTGATTTCTCTACATGAACCACTTTTGTCCAAGCCCATGTATATACTTTTTATGGTTCTCTTGCGGTTTAGCCTCCCCAGAGAGTTTTTGGGCGGAAGAATAATAATAATAATAATAATAATAATAATAATAAAAAACGAAGCAAACTCAATAGGGTTCCAGCACGCTGGAGTGCTGGGAACCGCGTTGCACTGCAACGCGGGCCCTGCGCTGCTCCGCGGGCTTGGACCCCTAATAATAAAAAACGAAGCAAACTCAATAGGGTTCCAGCACGCTGGAGTGCTGGGAACCGCGTTGCACTGCAACGCGGGCCCTGCGCTGCTCCGCGGGCTTGGACCCCTAATAATAATAATAATAAAAAACGAAGCAAACTCAATAGGGTTCCAGCACGCTGGAGTGCTGGGAACCGCGTTGCACTGCAACGCGGGCCCTGCGCTGCTCCGCGGGCTTGGACCCCTAAAAACGAACGAAACTCAATAGGGTTCCAGCACGCTGGAGTGCTGGGAACCGCGTTGCACTGCAACGCGGGCCCTGCGCTGCTCCGCGGGCTTGGACCCCTAATAATAATAATAATAAAAAACGAAGCAAACTCAATAGGGTTCCAGCACGCTGGAGTGCTGGGAACCGCGTTGCACTGCAACGCGGGCCCTGCGCTGCTCCGCGGGCTTGGACCCCTAATAATAATAATAATAATAAAAAACGAAGCAAACTCAATAGGGTTCCAGCACGCTGGAGTGCTGGGAACCGCGTTGCACTGCAACGCGGGCCCTGCGCTGCTCCGCGGGCTTGGACCCCTAAAAACGAAGCAAACTCAATAGGGTTCCAGCACGCTGGAGTGCTGGGAACCGCGTTGCACTGCAACGCGGGCCCTGCGCTGCTCCGCGGGCTTGGACCCCTAATTAAGCCATAAAAATCATTCAATTAAAATGTTAAAACTAGATTAACACAGTAAAGACATCGAAATTCGAAAAAGTAATTGATTTAAAGAAAATAATAAATTAATGGGAATCCACTTCGAAAAGGTTTTAAACTAATAATTCGGCTATTGTCTGTGTTGTTTTTATTTATCAGGTACAGTACCAAGCATCATTTGTGAAGCGCAAGTGCTCAGCGTGGCTCCGCCCACCCCTGCCCATACCGGAAGTTTAGCTGTTGTTGTCACACTGGAAGAAAATGGCTGCTGCTCCGACTTTTTTTCAATGAAGACACTGATATTTCAATTTCATTTTGTTTTCTTGCATTGGAGCTACTGTCGACCGCTATGCAATCCCGAAGGCAAGTCGATCCTATTCGTTGAGACTGACGTCGCTGTATCAGGTTGTTTCTCAGACGACGTAAGACCGTTAGCGTAGCTAGTAACTTACTGCTTTCCCACTCGGAACGGGCTAGCACGCTAACGTTAGCTATGTTAGCCTCAACGGTCAGGCATCAACGAGCTTGTTGCTATTCAGCCACTCTCTGGACTTTACTCACGTTCTGTGGAGTTTCACTTGCCATGTATACCCCCTTCATTAACCCAGGACTAGGTTGCGCATATTGAATTTGATAAAGGATCTAAAATATAAGTTAAGAATAAAACAACTTAGATTAAACACTTTCGCTCGTCAGGCATCATAGCTGTTTGTGTTTGGCAATTGATTGCCAACCACACTGTTTGACATCAGCACAGTCCAAACAGCCTGCCAGCCACACTTGGTACATCTCTCGCAAATTTACCTAACATGTGAGTTTGTTTTGCCTTGCTGCTTGCAATGCATCTGCTGTTTTACTGTGCAGGGTGTGAATGGTCACTCTAGCAAGGTGACAGTGTGGGGCAGAAAGGACAGCAGCGTAAACTGTCATTCGCCTTGCAGCTGGCGGTGGACCACAATGGTAAGTAATACCTATCAAATCATTTATCCCCGCATGTTCAGTTTATTCCCACAGCTATGGTGCTCATCAGATAGAAAAGATACAATCGGAAACATTGCACATGTTTTGTTTCCTATTAGTTTATTTACATATTTGACTGACTTGTTTAATTTTTCTTCATTAAAGCAACAAGTTTTGGAATATGCATTGGATCGAGCCGAGGTAAGATGTTATCTGTGGCTTATAAGTTTATGTATGTTGAATAAGATGTTAATAACAAATCTGTTTGAGCAACAATAACAATCATTCACTGAACATATAAACCAGCCTTACCTATTTAGTCATTTATTAAAATGGTTCTTATTTCTCTTGCATAGTACATCGTTGAAAGTGCTCGACAACGACCAGCCAAAAGAAGAATCTCATCAGGTGGACGAAAGAGTTTGTATCAAAAGCTCTATGAGCTATACATCGAGGAATGTGAGAAAGAGCCAGAGTTAAAGGTTTGTGTTTGGATACCCTTCGCTGACTAACAACTGCATGCAAGCGATAAAATGATTGTGGTCATTTAAAATAATCCAATGACCATTTTTTTGTGTTGAAATTTTTTGCAGAAATACATAGAGAACCGCTGTCAGGCAGATATTAATAAAGACAAGTATCTGTTGTTGAAATGTGGGATTTAACTCCTTTGTGCTTTTATTTGCCATCTCTTTCTAAAGAATCTGAGGAGAAATGTGAATCTACTGGAGAAGCTGGTGTCTCAGGAGTCTGTATCATGTCTGGTAGTCAACCTGTACCCTGGGAATGAAGGCTATTCTTTAATGCTCAGGGGAAAAAAATGGATCTGGTATGAGTAAACTAACTCAGGTTTCTGCTTTTTTCTGATCTGTGAGACAATGTCTCTTCTATAAAATTCATGTTTATGATATTTTTCTTTTAGATTCTGAAACCATCCGCCTGCCATATGAGGAAAGAGAGCTGCTTGAGTACCTGGATGCTGAGGAGTTACCTCCTATTCTGGTGGATTTGTTGGAGAAATCACAGGTGAGTATGCTGTACATATTGGGATCCTAATGACAAATAAAACAGATACTTAGTTTTTGAATGCTATCAGGGATCATTTAAAGTCATAAGGAGAGAAGTGCTATGACAGACTTCGGTTCTTGATATCTTCAAATAACTTCTTATTTTGTTTTGCTCAGTAATTGTCCTTATTTGTTAAAGGTGCCATGACATCAAATTTCACTTTTCTGGGGTTTTCGGTGTATAATATGATCTATTGTGCACTGATGAGGCCATGTGAATGTCCAGAGTGAGAATCAAAGTTCCTGTTTATGGTCTGTCAGCTTTGTCTCTCTGCTCAGAAACAGTTGAATCAGACAGCAGGCTATCATTCTACGTAGTTCTATCATTCTACGTAATTGAATTGCTCCAATAAGAGCACACTATCAAGTAAGCAGCCCCCTTCCCCCCCCCCCCCCCCCCCCCCTCTCCTAACGGTTTATGCACCGTCCGCTCCCCCTCCCCTCCCTGTCTGATTCAGCTGCATGTATGGAGCTAGTAGTAACTTCTCTGCAGTCAGGTCTGGGTTTTCAAACAAATGGATTTAAAAGAAAACTTCTGCAGCAACACTGAGGGAGGCGACCACAACCTTGTCATTACCTGTAAGTTTATTTATTTTCTAAATGCTGTCTTGTCTGATAAACGTAGCTCACACTGTCTGAACTGCCCATGTTGCTAGCAGTTAGCCTTTAGCAAACTCCGACCGCAGCTTGACCTAATCTCCAAATAAGGTCATAGCGAAATAAGGTGTAGCCAATCAAAAATGAAGTCAACGTGGTCTCCGGGTAAAGCTCCATATCATCACCGGACTCAACTGTATTACTGGGGAAGTGAGGTCTGGCGTTTCAAAACAATACTCCGCTGTAAAAAATGCCGTTTTTTTCTTTGGAGTATTTACATATAAAGTAATGCCAACAACATAAACTAGTTTTTAACTGTTATGTCATCACTCCTTTAAAGTATTTCTGATATGCATGTTGTGTCCCAGGTAAACATCTTCCAAAGTGGCTGTGTAATAGTAGAGGTGAGAGACTACAGACAGACTGGTAATACTAAGATTCCCACCTATCAGAGCAGACACATCCTGCTGCGACCAACCATGCAGGTAATATTTGCATTTTTAGAAGAATTAGATTTTTTTTTTTTAAGGTAGTGGTGAGATTTTCCATTCACATATATGTTTTTACTCCTGTAGACTCTAATATGTGATGTCCATGCCATGACCAGTGACCATCACAAGTGGACACAGGTAAAGTATCACGTTGATTGTGTTATGTCCATGTGAGGAACAAATAATAAATACTGCCTCATCTTTGTTTCCTTGATTCACCCCATATTCTTTCTGTATCTATTCATGCCAAATGTACTTGGATTTTCCTATTTTAAGTACCCCATCCTGCATTTTTTGTGTGGATTTTTTAAATCCTGTGTTTTTCTGTCTTTTATTTCCTGCTTTAGGATGACAAATTACAGCTGGAGAGTCAGTTGATTTTGGCCACAGCTGAACCTTTGTGCCTGGATCCCTCCATTTCTGTTACTTGCACAGCCAACCGACTTCTCTACAACAAACAGAAAATGAACACTCACTCTATGAAACGGTACCAAAAGCACTCACACAGTGTTGGCTTCTGCTCAGTGTTAGCTTAGACAAGCATTACCCCTCAAAAAACGAATACACATAAGAATATGTGTGTGTATATCTGTATAAACATGTATATGTTTTTTGTTTGTTTTGGTAAAATATTACAACGAAAGCTTTATGGTTCCTGAAAGGGAAAATGTAGATGCATGAAGGAAACTTTTGATTACCACTGTATTTGTTCGTTTGGATTGCAGGTGTTTTAAGAGGCACTCTCGAGCTGCACTGAACAGGCAGCAGGAGCTGTCCAATCTGCCCATGCCACCTCAGCTACGACTTTATGACTACCTACAGAGGAGGAAGGAGAGGAAACCTGCTCCTGCCATAGACCTGAAGATCTCAAAAGCTGGAAACGTAAGTAGTCAACATCTTAACAATTTGGCAAGGATTTTGTTGGCTGCCTGGATCTGAAGGGATCTTTAGTTCCTCTCTTGGAGGGGAGGGGAGAAACCACTGGATTACCCTTTCATTCTTTGTTCTGATTATTACACAGTGGTGAATGTATAGTCTTACATTATTTATTTATCCATGTGTGTGTGTCTGATAAAGGTGCTTTTCTACCTCAATAAACAAATTTTTATATTCTGTATTTACCTATCATGGTGTTGTACTTTGGATTAGAATGATCCAGTTTGAGGCAGTCTTGCTTCTGACAGTACCTCTGGGAAAAACAAGTGATTAATTCTTATTGGTCTCTTGTTCAAAAAGTCTACAACTCTATTTTGATTTTGTGCAGCAATCTACTTCTGTCTATTCTTTATCCATTTTTTTTTCTCCCTCCAAGATTAAATGTTTACCGAGATGTTAAAAGAGACTCTGGAATAACATTGAAAAATATGTTTATGCTTCATTACAACATCATTTCTGTTATTTTAGGAATATTTTCAAGCCACCTTTTTGTATTTTTGTCAGCTGCTATCATTTTTGTCTCTCAACACTTGCAGTGTGTAGACATGTGGAAGCAGAGCAACTGCCAACTAACTGCACCAAAGGAGATTGATGTAAGTAGTTCAATTTAACTTCAACAATTTCTTTCAAAATACTTGATCCTAGTTTAGTAGGATTATGTAAGTTTTAGATTTGATCAAACTTTGTGTGATATTTTATTTCTTTATTTTGTTTTATTTTAGGTGGAAAAGTATGCTGTGGTTGAGAAATCCTTGCAGTTGGAAGACTCTCAGCCCACCACTGTGATCTGGCCTGCTGAAGTAAGTTTGGCAGCAGCATTCATTCCCCCTGAGGGTAGAGATTAATGATGGATGCTTGCTGTCAGATATAAGCAGTGGGGGTTTGCTTGAAATGTGCAACAACCCATAAGAAACTAAGTAAAATGTTTCCTTTTTTTTAGCAGTTCCATCATATAAGATAATTACACAGCCTCTTTCTTTTAGTATAAATGTAGAAATAAACAAAATCAGGTAGGTTAACATGTAAGCATCCTACAGATTGCAGTAAATATGAAACATTTTCAAATCCACACCTGTTTATTGTATTTCAGAAAAGAAACATCCAGCTGGATTGTCATCAGACCATGTCAGGCACATTGTTTCTCCATGCTGGCACTTTTTCCACATATTTCCAACATATTTAATTCTTCTGGATAGTCGCTGAAATGAATAATGACTTCACATGGATGCTTAGACCTGGAACTTCACCATTTTAACCCTGCTTCTATTCTCCTGTAAATCCCTGCCCTCCTGTGTTAAAACATTTTATTTTATTTTATTATAAATGTTAGCTAAACATTTTCCAACGTCTTTAATGTGCTCATTCCTTTTTTACAAAATAGCCACAAATCTGAATTTAAAAATCCAAATCAAATTTCAGCACATGTGCTGAAGATGCTTATGTCTTTAGACAAATTTCCAACATAGATGAATAAGAGAAGATTGTTAAGACGTGCTGTTTCCTTTTAGAAAGTTTGAACATGGATGCAAAAAGAGACTTGTTTGCTTCTTGATTTGTTAACATCATTTTTCTTTGTTTAAACAGGAAGTTGTAGATGACTATACATTTGAGTGTGAAGTAGGAGGCCAAGCTCAGAAGACCAAGGTGTCCATCTTCCAGTCAATGGGAGACCCGCTGGTTTACGGGAAGATCTACTGCACTAAAGAACCAAAATCAGAGGAGGACAGCACAGATCTAAAGCTTATACATCCTCCGTAAGAGCACTCGAAACAAACTAAGCGTTCCTGACAGAGCATGCAGTGCCACTCTGAATACACTCTTCTTAATCTGTTTTGTCTTTTTCACAGGTTTCTCATAGGGTCAAAGATAGATGCAGAAAGGTGAATTTTATTTTTAGCTTTCTGTTCAGACTCTAATCTTGTTAAATACACAGTTTTTTGTAGGATGACCACAGAAAGCGTAATGTTGTGTGCTTTTTTAACTTATGCAACATAGGTTTCTTACTCAGTACAAAGGAGTGTATGAGAGAGATGTGAAATGTCAAGTCAAGATGTCTCATAACTCAGGCAACGTGGGACAAGGGCCTCCCTCCCCCAGCAAAGATGAAGTAAGTACCGCTTTTTTTTTTTTTTCAGTGGGAAAGGTTGAGGTAGTCTTTTATTAATGACTAGGTGTTGTCTCAGATTATCTGATGTATCTATTTTGCTGTTGGGATTTACATTTGTGTCATTGGCAGGGTGACGGTATTTCCCCACTGGTCCAGACGTCTGTGTTGGGAAAAGGGGTGAAACACAGACCCCCTCCCATTAAACTGCCTTCAGGATCAGGCAGCAGCTCCTCAGGTATATTTGCTAAAGAAGTTTTTTACAATATTTCACCTCTGATTACCATCTATTCTACTTTACAGTGGACAATATTCTTGAATTTCACTGAATGAAATTAACTCGTTACGAGCAATGGAGATGTTTACTGAAAGAGTGCTGTAAAAATCTCATTTCAACTTGTTTTTAGGTAATCCATATAGTTCACAAACCATCAGCGGTTTACTTAAGTGTCCTACGCCGCCTCCTCCAGCCAAAAGCCAGTCTCTGAACAGGAAGCACTCCATGGAGTTAGGCCAAGTGGGCTTGTTGTCACCTGCTTCCCTCTCTCCAATGGGATCCACACAGAGTGAGTGTAGTCAAGCCCAACATCTGTTTTCAAGATGTTTTTGATTGTTTGCCTTAATAAGAGTCCAGTTCTTAAAGATGAAATACAGAACTTGTGCAGATTTTCTCAGTGAGCCCCATCGACGGCTAATTTGGTATCCATCTTGTGTCTTCCCTGTACTTTTCTCTCTTTAGGATCTGGGACCCCAAAGCCATCTACACCAACACCAACTAACACGCCATGCTCGACCCCACATCCCACCGATTCCCTCTCTGCCACCCTCTCAGTGACCCCCACACCTTCAGACCCCACCATGGTTCAGAGCCAGTCCCAGCCTGTCCTCACGCCCTTCACCCAGCAGCAGCTTGCTCTAAGCCAGCCCCTTCCAGTCATGACCATTCCCTTGCCCACCATGGGTACATCCATCACCACAGGAACCACCTCGTCCCAGGTCATGGCCAACCCAGCTGGGCTTAATTTCATCAACGTGGTTGGCTCGGTCTGGTAAGAAACTGAACAGCCAGATTTCACGCCATCTCTTGCTTATCGCTGTCTTCTCATGATGGCTGTTTGTTGTTTATGTAGCAGTCCTCAGACTTTGATGAGTGGCTCCAGCCCCATGCTGGGTCCAGGGCTTAACCTAAGTGGAATCCTACCACCTGGAGGGTTGATGTCAACCATGCAGTCTGCAACCCAGGCTGGTAAGAGATGTCATTGTCATTACACTCTTTGAATTGCTGTAACTGGATATTAGCGGTCACTTTCAATATGACTTGCTACAGGAAAATAGTTGAGGGTGCCCATGTTGACCCGTATCCAACCTCCTCACATCTTCTTTAACAAAGAGAATTTCAGCTTCAGTAAAGTCAGATATGACCTCATGTGGACTTCCCTGTTGGCAGGGAAACACTAGAAGTCTGTTCTTCAGCAATTTATAACTGACCAGAAACATGCATGTCCTTTTGCACAGTATGAGGAGTTAATAATGCACATTATTTACTGGCTGCAAAAGAAATTAATCAACCCCCCCACCCCCACCCTACCTTAAGAATTTCTGACATTTGACCCTGCAAAAGCATCTAAAAGAGAGGTCAACCTGTCTGTGAAGGCAGAGTATGTGACAGGAGTCGCATGTTTTTAAACTGATGCATTCACTGAATAAAAAATTATAATGGAAACCATCTGAGATCACAAGGCAGGCACCGAAGTACACAAGCATTTCATTTTTAACTAATGAAAAAGTCCACAGATAAGTTTGTCTTAATAAGCGGGGAAATTTATCCTCTTATCTTGTTTTGTGTTTCATTTAACCCCAACTTTGTTCCAGGGAGTCCTTTTGGCCTGAACAACAGTGCTGGGTTGAGACCACTGAATCTGCTACAGGTATGCCTCTGTGCTAGTTAGACTGTATCACTGTAAGGAGCATGCATCTGGTATTTGTCTGGTGAAGTGAGTCTGCCTCGACCCTCACCTACCTTATCTCCCCTGGAACGGTGATGTGCAAATTGGTGGCACAGCTTAGGTTTCTTCATGCTTGCTTTTTCCACCTCTTTGCATTTGCAATGTGGTGTGCACCGCTTATGGACGAGATCTAGTGCCACAATGGCATGCATCTTTTGTGTAAGATACCTGACTGGAATTTAACTACTAATTGTTACATTATTGCCACCCTCTACCTCTTTAACTGCTGAGAGTCTCTTATATCAGCAGAACAAGTAAATGGAAAATCTGAAAGTGGACGCAGCTTGTTTGAAGACCATTGCTTGTGCCATTCCTTTTAGATTCCTTCCTAGTTCTGATTGCCTGATAGTGGGAAAGGTCTGTGTTGAGTGCCTTGTTAACTCTCCCATTTCCTTCCTTCTCCCCTTTTGATTACATGTACATCATTTCTTTCCCTTCGCCTGTCCTCCTCTTATGTCCTACCCTCCCTTCATCCTCACCTCCCTGTCTTTTACTCCCCCACTTTTTGTTTGTTGGCGTGTCCATGTTGTTCTTCTCCAGATCCCCACTGGTCCTCTCATCTTTAACTCTCTGCAGCAGCAGCAGCTGCCCCAGTTCTCACCTCAGCAGAGTCAGTCCGCCACGTCCAGTCCTCAACAGCAGGGGGAGACGGTGAGATGTTGGCATTCACATACAAATATTGAAGACTACACAGTCAAAAGAATCATATTCATTTGATGATGATGATGTCAGCCGAGATGATCATGCGCAAAATGTATTGATGGGCTCTGTAATGTGTACTTTAAGGTTAATGATAATGTTTCAGGATTTATATTTATAGTAATAGTTTAAAAGCTATTTTGATTAATGCAAAATGTAACAGACCCTCTGGGTCTCACAGGTTGTAGTTTGCATTATGCAGATCCTCAGTTAAATCGGGATCTGAGGAATTTGAGAACAGGTCAACCCTTCTGTGCTTTGTGTTGTTCCTGAGCATTTTTTTTGCTGTTGTCCACATTGATCCAGTCTTTGTTTTTGTATTGTGGCTAATAAGCTTTTTCTGTATGTCTGTTAGCACAAGTACAAACGAAAACTCATCATTAAAACACCAACTGACTGAGCAGTATTGATGAGCAATGCTTTAGAATAATTATCTGAAATTGCTTATGCCTGTTCTCTCTTTTTATGTTCCACCTGCAACTTATTTATAACATGCCTTTCATTGAGTCTTTTCACTTGCCTAAGTTAGATGTGCTAAAGATTTTAACACCTTCTCTCAAAACCTGCTAAAAGTCTTGTTTTAAAACAGATCAGCTGGGAGTTATGTGTTGTTATCTTGCCTTATGTTACCTTTTGATTTTCATTTTAGAGTGACCAAGGATCAGATCAAAATTTAGGAAACCAGCAAACAGCTGTCATCAACCTGGGCGTTGGAGGCTTCATGTCTCCACAGGCAGCAGGTATGAGCCACACACACACACAGAAATACACATACACATACATTTCTTTAGATATTTGTCTCCATTCACTCACTTAACCTGTTTTCCACACAAATGAGGCCATTCCACTGAGTAGCACTAATAAGATAAGAATTACTAATGTGTTCGTTATTGTGATTATGTTTATAAATACTGAGTCTGTAGCCTCACATGATCATCTTGATGAAGTTAGCCATTGTTGCTCTCAGTGGAGCATGTAACAACTGCCAGGAGAGACTCAATTTCCCCTTCTTCTCTGCTACATTCTCTCTTTTTTTCCTTTTCCCTGATCTTTTGTTTCATTTTTTATTTTATTCTATTTCGCCCCTACCCTTATACCTTTTATTCCTTTGCTATGTTCCTCTCCTTCCTCTCAACCCTGTTCACTCTCACCTTTTTCTACTCATCCAATTCATGCTGTTGACTCATAATCCATGCATTTGATTTGCCCTTCTACAATGTTCTGCCTTTTTCTCCTCTCTTTTGTTTTCATCTGTGTATGTGTGCGTTTTTATAACACCCTGACATTCCTTCCCCTCCCCTCATCCTCAACAATGTTCTCCTCTTGCTTATATGTGCATATTCTCTCCTCATACTTTATTCCATACCTTGTTCTGCTTCTCTCCCTCTTGCCATCACATCCTTCCTCTGGGGCTCCCTTTTCTCCCTCCTCCCCTCCCCTTAGTGCTGTCCCAGTTGGGCTGTGGGCTGGACGGGTCTGGGCCCCCCCTGCCCTCTCCAAGGCTTCAGCAGCAGCACCAGCCACAGATCCAAGTAATACAGCAACATTAACATCCATATACACTTAAATAAGTTTGTAGAAGCCAAACGGTTGATTAAAAAAAAAAAAAACTACTGCAATATCATAATTTCCCTTCAGGGACTTATAAAGTAGTTTTCATTTCATCTCATATCATGTCAATCAGACAAGTCACCAGCCAACTCTCCATGCCTTTGTTTCGTAGACAGGTGTTTGTGTGTTCTACTCAAAGCTGGAGGAGCTTTTAAGGAGTTAGGAAAATTAATTAAACATTTTTACCAATCTCTTTTCAGCTAGGTTTAATGCTTTTCATCCAGTAAGTAGAAGATTGGTTTAAAAAACTAAAATGTGTGCTGCATGTTATAGTTTAAAGCCCCAAAAACGTTGAATCCTAGACTACATACAGAATAAATAAGTGTTACGTAGGATGGGTACCGAATTCGATACTTTTACTGGTACCTAACGAACTCCGTCAGTACTACCAAGTACCAATTCACATAAAATCAAACGGTACCATGTTTCAGTCCCTAAATGCATCCTTTTTACTGTGAGGGAGCGGAAGAGTTGGTGATTTCTATGCCGGATGTGAACGTCACATCGCACGCATGACATCAGTTGTACAGCCGGTGGGTTCAGTCAGAACAAGCAGCTGATTGAAAGCACTGGCTTCACTTCTCTAAAACATCAGGCTTGCTGCAATATTTGTGATGCAAAATGCAAGACAAGCGATGGGAATGCAGTGTGTCTAATCGAGGAAGCAGCTAATTAAACAACATTTTTCTTAAAGCTCCTTTTCCGACGTGTCGTCTGCAGCCAGCAGAGAGGAGAGTCAGCCCCTCAGCGGCAGGACAGATCTAATCAGGGGGCAGATAATAACCAGCGGGGTTCACAAACTGCTGTTCAGGAAGTCAGTATGATGTAAATGCGACTGAGTTTGTCGTCGACCAACACAGTAAGCCAGTTCGGGGCCGACGTGCAGGTCATGTCTCTCCCTCCATCCCTCCTTCGTACCCCACATCTTATTAAAGGCCCTGTTCCTGATTTTATTTTAATCTCTCGAAGAAAGATGCTTTCTCCGTGGTATATTATGTGGTAAAAGAGGTAATTTAATGAAAATAAATGACTCATTGATTGCGCATATGCATGAATCCAGGCCTTTTTAGTTTAGGTTTCTAATGCTGTCGGGACGCTTTTCTCTGCCAATGAAGTTCATTCTACAGAAGTTCCGGTTTACAAACAGCCACTGACAGCATTTTCTAACGAGGAGCGCCCTCCCCTAGCACCTGCACAGCAACACTTGTAAACAGAACCGCATGGCGTCTACTGAAGGGAAAGTCTCGCTGGCTGTTACTGTTCATACAGCAAAATGGCCTGAAAGCATCAAAACTGAGGAGGAGAGAGACCAAAGAAGGAATAAAGTTCGTGTAAATCTCAGCAGATTACTGAGGGTAGAGAGCAGCTGGATGGCCTTGGACTGAATGTGGACTGGAAACGTGCTGTAATCCGACTAGAAGAGTATTTTTCACTAACTTTCTTCTTAGAAACATTTTATATGTCCTCGGTTGCTGGCACTACCGAGCTTTACATCACCTTCACTCGAAGTGGCCGGTTAGATACTTTATTAGGTTGTCATGTTATAGGCTGTCACCTATAACATCATAACACATCATAACTGTGCATCTGTGTACATAACTGTAGATACGGTAAACTACTGGTTTATGAATTAAGTGACAGAAAATGTCATTTAGCTGATTCGCAGCCATTTACTGCAACCAAAACAAGAAATTCACTGGAAGATGCGAGTTTCCTCTGGGGCAGGGGTGTCCAGCTCCAGTCCTCGAGGGCCACAATCCTGCAGGTTTTCCATGTCTCCCTTCTCCAACACACACCTGACTCAAATTCATAGGCTTTTAGATTCATTTAACTTGATTCAGCTGTGCTGGTGCAAGGAGGCATGGAAAACTGTCAGGACAGCGGCCCTTGAGGACCGACTTTGGACACCACTGCGAGTTTCCTTGTGCACGAGTATGAGACGTGCACATTATTTCATGCATGTCGAGTGGGGGGAGAGTATAAGGGAAAGTAAGAGCATTTCTCACTTGGAGAAACAGTTAGGGGCGGGGCTTACAAATGAAACTGCTCACCTTGCTCATGGTTCGAAAATGTGCAAAATCAGGTATAGTGCCTTTAAACTCCTGATCACAGTGGAGTTTCGGCGTGCGTGAGCTGTTGCACCCGCTGCAATACTTCCATCTGGCATTGAGTCTGCATCTCTCTCTGAAGAAGCTTGTTTGGTTAATCTAGCACAGCAAAAACTGTGTTCCAAGTTAGTAAGCTGGGCTTGATCATTGCAGCAAAGGGGCTCACAGTCTCCATCTTCTGCGCAAAATGCCGCGAAAGAATCAGTTCAGTGTCGGAGAACATTCCATCTTTTTTCTCATTAAATTAGCCAATTCCAGCATTAAGTTTCCCTCTGTGTACCAGATGGCTCTGACACCATATAGAACTAAAAACAGTTGGATATTGCTTAAATATATTAGTTAGAAAATTATATGATGAGAATGAGAAATCTGTTATTGCCGTATAAACACAAAAGTACCAAAAACTGGTATCATTGGGTACGGTACCAATTCGCAGATACCGAAAGTTGGTACCGTATTGATTCAAATGTGAACGGTACCCATCCCTTGTATTAAGTGAGACTATTGGTGCTTCTCAGAGTCAAGGAAGCGTTCTTTATGTTTCCAGGCTGTTTTGTCATCAGATTTAATTGAAGGAATGTGCCAAAGTCTAGAGTCCTTCTAAGAACTTCAACTTTTGTTTTGTGAAATTTCAAGGATGCTGCTGTGTCCCAAATGCCACAGACCAACGATGAATTGTTTTCAATACAAAATGGATTAATATGTCATTAATAGGCATTAACATGTATCATCTTTTTCCCTTTACATTTGTTGGTGCCATAAAGCTGTTAGCATTGTAATTTGATCCATCAAAGAAAACCAAAGTATAGTTTCTATTGTGACTTTTAAGTAGCAGCAAACAGTTACAACAGTCAAGATAATTTTGAATGAATGAAATGAAATGAAATGAATGAATGAATGAAAAATACTTTATTCATCCCCGAAGGGAAATTCAGTATTGTAAAAGCTCACTTTTTTTTTTTTTTTTTTTTTTTTTTTTTTTTTTTTTTTTATAAATAAACAAAAAGTCAGTTAGTCTTGTTCTTTAGGGTGATGGTTGCTGGCAGGAATGAATTCCTGTATCTCTCCGTCCTACAGCGAACTTGACGCAGCCTCCCACTGAACACACTCTGTTGATTCTTCACCGTGTTGTGGAGAGGATGGGAAGTGTCCTCCATTATCTTCATCAGATTGTGAAGCATTCTTTTTGAACGATCAGCTCCAGCGGCTCCAGAGTTACTCCCAGCACAGAACCAGCTTTCTTTGATCAGCTTGTTTAGTTTCTTCAAGTCTCTGGTTCTGATGCTGCTGCCCCAGCAGATGGCTGCAAAGCTAATTGCACTTTCTACCACAGACTTATAGAAGATATGCAACATCTTTTTGCAGACATTAAATGATTTTGCTTCCTTAAGAAGAAGAGTCTGCTCATACCTTTCTTGTAGATGTAGTCACAGTTGCATTTCCAATCAAGTCTGTTGTCCAGCTGAACTCCAAGGTATTTGTAGTTCTCTACCACCTCCACCTCCTCTTCCAGGATGTAGACAGGACTATGCTGCTTATTCTTGCTCCTCCTGAAGTCAACAATCATCTCTTTAGTCTTGCTGGTATTTAAGATGAGCTGATTGTTACTGCACCATTTCACAAACTGATTGACAAGTTCCCTGTATTCGGCTTCTTGTCCATCACTAATACACCCCACAACAGCAGAGTCATCAGAATATTTTCTGCAGATGACAGGACTCAGAGTTGTACTGGAAGTCTGAGGTGTACAGTGTAAAGAGGAATGGTGAGAGTACAGTCCCTTGTGGTGCTCCAGTGCTGCTGACCACCATCTCAGACACACAACCTTTCAGTCTCACAAACTGTGGTCTGTTTGTGAGGTAGTCGTACATCCAGGTGGTTGTGGAGGGATCCACCTGGAAGTTATGGAGCTTCTCACATAGCAAAGCAGGCTGAATAGTATTAAATGCACTTGAAAAATCAAAGAACATGACCCTCAAAGTGCTGCCTGACTGGTCCAGATGAGAGTGGGCTCTCTGAAGCAAGAAGATGATGGCGTCTTCAACCCCAAGCCCATTACGATATGCGAACTTTTTGATATGCGAATTTTCCAACTGTTATCTGTCTCAGGTGTAATGGATACTGGCACCGTTGCCGTGACATGTGGCCGCTTATTCTGACTTTTCCATGATGTTTTTTTATTCATGCAAAGGGCTCTTTACTGAAGAAATTTCTTTGAGATTGAGAAGCACCTCATATGTATCAAACTTAGATATTTAACTGTAAATGTAGCTGAAACTGAAACTATCACATGAGGTCCGATTTTATCTAAATCCTACTCCACTGCATTTTCTTTTGTTTAGATTCCACTCCATCCTTTGTTGTATATTTGGTTGATTGATATGATGTGTGATAAAGACCACAATAGCCCCAGCACTCCCAGCAACCGACACACCAGAGCTTGCAGTACTTCCAATGGCTTTAAACTAACAGCGTGCCAAACAGTCGAGCATGTTGTTACTCAAAACTAAGCAACAGAATCTGTTTTTACTGTTGAAAGGTTGCTGATTGCTTCATGACAGAGATGATGGACTGTTCCACTGTCAGCATGCATCAAAGTTTTTGAAGCAGTGTTTTGTTTTTTTTGCCCAGTTGAAGTTGCTGACTTACTCTCTGAGCAGAAGGCACAGTTGCTAAGCTGCATGTTTGTTTTTACTGGGATCATAGCCAATAATTTGTGCCTTGAGTCGACACTGGTGCTGCTTGACTGTATCCTGCCTCACTTCCCAACACTTCCTCTCCCTCCCCTCTGCAACCCATTAACCTCTCTACTGTTTTTCTCCACACCTCTTGTATGTTGTACATACCAGGCTTTAGTTCAGCTTAACTAACCCATGCCACTGTGACCCAAACTTTCTGTAGGCCGTGGTTTGATTTGTCTTTCTTTAAGGGAGTTTGCCTTTAGCCATGTAACAGATAATTCCTTTTATTGTCAGTCTTCTTCTTTGATTTTGTAGCGCGTAGTGCTATACTGAAAATCTACTGATATGGTTTTTTTTCCCACTTTTTATTTATTGAACAGTTGCAATTCTTGCAGCACCAAATGCAGCAGCAGCAAATGGCTATGGGAGCAGCACCTCCACAGGGGGGAGCACCACAACAACATACCGCCAGCCAACCAAGAAGTAAGAGGAAGAGGAGCACACCGCAGCCCCTCCCTAAGTCATGACAGACTAAAATCCTTCCCCATCTTCATAAGGACACGAATGATCCATACTGTGCTCTTTGTCTGCCTCATTGTGGAGATAGCAGACAAAAAAGACTTGTTTGTTCTTTGTCTTTTCTAGCTGACATATTTGTATGTAATGGTTTTCAGAGGTTTTGGAAAACCAAAACCACGTCCACTGTTGAGGATGGGGTGTTTTTTCCCCTACAGGAAGCCCTAAACTTAAAGAACTTAAGTGATATTTTTTGAGATGAGCCAGAGGAAGATAGTTCTTGTAGGTAGTGGGCTTCCAGAATAACACATTTCCCCTTCAGGAAGATTTTTTTTCTCTGTGGAGGCCCTGCGGACTGAGAGGATCACAAATGCACATTCTCAGAGGATTCCGGATGAGGCTGCCTGATCCTCCCGCCTCAGCTTGGTTCAACCTGGTAGAAACTGCCCTTTAAGCACGGATCCCAGCCGAGCTGTTTGACACCAAATCCTCCATAAAACAATGACGTGAACATGCAGATCTGATCTTGGGAGTAGTGCCTGGGGGCAGCACTCTACCTCTCAGCCTGTTGGAAGTCTTTCTTCTGTTTGCAGTCCCGGCACAGGGCTCACGAGGACTCATGATCAACATGCAAGACAGTGTGCCGGCTTTTGTACAGCAAATTTTTAAAAGGCATTTCCTTTTAATTAGTTCAGGAGCCATGAGCGTATTCTTACGAGACATCAGCTGAGCGTGTGTGTGAGACATTTCTGGACACTGAGAAATAATTTTTTAAACAGTCTTTGTCAGCAGTTTTATTGTTATTAAAAAAAAAGAATATATATTGACAGTGGAAAATACAGCTTTTAGATAAAAAGAATGGTCTGTGTGTCTTTATTGCACCGTTGTCATGCTGTGTAAAACTTTGTCGATGAGTTTCTGGATCTCTCGCTGTCGCGCTGCTGCTCGGTTGATGCACTCCTGCAGCTTCTCTCCGGAAAGCGATGTCCCACCTGAACAACAAGTGAGGATGGTCAGTAGTGCTTTTTCTTATTTTCTCCCCACCCTTTTCTTTAAACTTCAGGATCATTTATTGGACTTGCTTGGAAGTCGCACAGTGCACACAGTTCTGTGACTCATTCCTCATTTTTTGGTTTTCTTCTCACAAGTCAAAGCTACTGTAACTTCATGCATGCTTTAATGCCAGGAGTAACTTCACGAAAATCTAACTCAAATATGCTGAAAAATAATAATCTCCAAACTATATTTCACTCTGATTATATCACATTTACCTGAAGATGAATAAAGGTAGCAGCTAAAGGATGCTTGATCACACAAATTAACTATTAAAGCTGACAGTAAGTCTAAATTAAGTCATTTAAAAATATATCTTTAAAGGTACACTATGTAAAAAATCTAAAGTTAATGGCAGAAAAATGTGAAATATAATTCAAAACTTTGTTTCAACTGATGTGTAATTGCTGTACTAGAACAGCCATTAAATGTTTATTTTCTTAGAATGAGAAATGTCTTAAAAGACATTAAAAGTAATTACTCATAGTACAGTCATAGCTACACCTGAGACCACTGGACCCACTCACAGAGGAAAACATCTTTATGTCTGGGAGAATTTTGGTCACCAACGGCCACCATACATTCACAACAGTGCTGGAATATAAAGTCTTTTGAAAGAAAACATCTTTTCTTTCAAATACCCGTCTTTACCACTAGATGTCAGTAATTCTTACATGCTGTACCTTTAAAAGCATATTTCCTGATGAAGATCACTACACAGGAGCTGTGCTTGAAATTGCTCCCTATCACGGATGAAGTGCACTATATAGTGAGCACACCATTTTGTAGTGTTGTTCGAATTCTGTTCCCTACTTTTCATCCACTACAATTACAATACAAACTACAATCGTCCACTATAAAATACCCACAATGCACTGCGAATGTAAGTGTACAAGCGATGTACCCTATATTTTACTCCCGTATACCACAGTGCAATGCGGCCGTGTTTTGTGATCGCAGAAGAAGAAAAATGTGGAAGCAGCTTTTCATATAAATAAAAGTAAGTAACGTTAAAGTACCAACATTTGCTTTAGTGGCGTTGTTGTGTAGCTTTTAACAATAACGGTATTTCTTCGTAGCAGGAAAGCTGTCTGTTGTTCATAACTGTTAGCTACTGGTACAGCGCGTCTTTTTTTTTTTTCTAACTGTATTGAAGTTCTGCTACTGCACGTCGCAGCAATACCTGGCGCATCTACTGATGGAATAGGGAGTGAGTGGATGAGCGGATGATTTCGAACACAATCACTGTTTCTGACCTGGTTTGTGTACAGAGCAGAGTCGATCCTCCTCGTCAGTCACCACAGTGAGCTGTGCAGTTGACAGACTCTCCTCCTCTGCTGTGGGGTCTAAGATCAGTATGGACCTGCACAGAAAACGGGCCATGATTAGTAAGGATACACAAAGTAAAGACAGGACTGGAGATTTATTTAAAACAAACTTACTCATCAAAGACACAAAAAGAGGCACTGACGGGATGTTTGTGAATGTGTAGCCCATGTCTTTTTTCTAAATTCACTTCTGGCGAGCATGTCTCTTTGTTGACAGTGACCTCGGGGAGTTGTGCTGGGGAGAGTGTGGAAAATGTTGAAGGATAACTTTCCTTTTTTTTCAATCTTGACCTTATTTCTAGGAGTATTTACATGCATTTACTCACTGGTAAAGTTTCTGCATCACTTTGACTCCTTTGACAGATATCACGTTGAGTCGTCTTTCGGTGTACATCAGTAAAATGGCATAGACGGGGCAGCCACTATATAAGGCATTATCTGCAGTAAAACTCCTTCATTTCATCAATGCTTTAAGTAGAATGAACGAACAAGTGAGTACTATTGTCCCGTAAGTTCAGAGGTTCACAAATTGTGTTTTTGTTGTTGTCTGGGTAGCGAGCTGCTCTTCTCAGCTGTACAGAAGCGCACATCGTGAACACACGGCCCAGAAAAGTGTGTAGAACACCCTAATAACTAACGGAAAGCTAAATCTGGACTCACGGGACAATATTACTAGTTCGTTTGTTCATTCTACTTAAAGTATTGGCAAAAATCAAGGAGTTTTGCTGCAGATAATGCCTTCTATAGGGACTGCCCCATCTCTGATGCACACCGAAGGGAGACTCAACGGAATATCATATGAAAGTCAGTGATGCAGAAATTTTACCGGTGAGTAAATGCATCTACATGCTCATAGAAATAAGGTCCACGTTGAAAAAAAAGAAAGTTATCCTTTAAGTCAGAGGACAAACTGGAAGAATTTTAAGACAAAAGCTCACGTAAGTGCCTTAAAGCATTGAGACAAGAGAAGTGTGTGAGAATGTGATACCGTTACAGCCCAGATTGCAAAAACTGTATAGAAAATCAAAGCCATTTACTTCTATTTTAACACTTACTGTTCTTCAGGGCAGCCAGCAGGGCAATGATGCAAGCATCGAGAATGTTACCATCGTAGTCGAGACACATAATGTCACAGTAGAGCACCCAACAGAGCTGCGACAAGAATCACCTGAATTAGTGCTAAAGATCCAACATTTAAACAAACCGCAGCAGTGTCTGCACGATTCTGCTTTACCTTTCCTCTTTCAATGCACAAGTCTTCCGTTTTCATCACTTCAGAGCTGCAACAAGCATTTAAGATACTTAGTAAAAAGCAGTGGTGGGGACGGAAACTAAGATAGGAGTGTTTAATTTTGCCACACCTCTCTAGAACATCAGCAATGAACTGACTGGCAGCCTGGGCCTGTTCTCCTGGTGGACCCGGCCGAAACCGGGAGGAGCACAAAGGAGGCAGGTCCACATTTGGCACTAGCAAGGACACAGCGAGTAAAACCGTCAGTGTTTGCTTATTCATTTAATCTCAACTCTTGTGGTAGTGCATCTATGAACTAGGGCTGGACAATTAATCTAATTTTAATCGTGATTTCAATTTTGCCTTTTCATGATCATAAAAACACTGTAATTGAAGAAAAACAATTAATCCTGAAGTGAACAGACTGGTGGAGTTATAGGAAGCAAACTGCAGGGACTATAGAACAGGAATGCATGTAGACTGAGTATTCATTTTTACTGCTATTATCCTAAATAATATTCTTATTTTACTGCTTTACTTGTTTCTACTTTATTTCCGTTTTTTTGTTTGTTTTTTTAAGTTATATTTGAAGTTGAGTTTTGGTGGACACTTTTTATAAACTCAATGAATAATCGTTTATATTAATCGTGATTTCAGTATCAGTCAAAATAATCGTGATTAGAATTTTTCCCATAATCGTCCAGCCCTACTATGAACATAAGAAATGCATCATATTTAGAGAATAGCATCAATTAGATGCAACAGGAGATGACACAATATCAGGAGTTTGATGAAGAAGAGAATCATATTTGTCGGTTTTAGTTTATCAACTTATACTTATAGTGATACCGTGTACTTTTGAACCCAATGTTAGCCAAATATTATAATACATTATATTCTAACATTATTATTAATATAGTTAACTATAGCTGATTTCTGTGGTCAATATAGAGCACTTGACGTATGTCGTTGCTCCGAGGGGGCTGCCATTCTCAAAAACCAGGCATTGTAACATCTCAGGAGTGGGCCGTCTCTCTTGGATCATGTAACCTGGAGCGCTTTGATTAATGGCTTGATGACTTAAAAATCAGATTTTCAAAGTGGTTTGCAACATTTTTTCCAAAACACAGACTGAGACTGTTTTTTTTTGAGATAGTGTGGTGCCTGTGGGAAGTTACAGGTTTACTGCCCATTGTGGCCAAAAGTTACACGGTATAACTTTAAAAAACAATAAAAAACAAAAGAAGGGTTATCCTGTCGAAAGTCAGTACAGGAGTCCTTTGCTTCAAACCTACTTACCAATGTAACCTTTACCAGGTGCCTCTACTGTTGGGTTTGCCAGCTCCTAGGGACAAGGAGGGAAATCAGTATTTCATGGAAAGCTCATGGATACAGAACTATTTATCAACAGTTACTAGGTTACAGGTATACATTATTTGGCTATATGACATGCAGGACTGCACATTAAGGATTTCCTAATATGACGGAGGTAAGATATTCATTTACTTTATTTTTCAAACTCTTAAAATCTCAATTTACCACATAGGATACAAGTGTCTGAAGTACAATTATCTGCTGAGCTTCAAGGAGACTGTTTTGAACTGACCGCTTTGATTCCGCAGATGATTGTGGTGTTCCCCATCTTCACCAGGGCTGAGCCATCTGCTGTGGATATAGACCCTGAATATCGAAGTAAAATAAAAAACAAGCGCGGGCGAAATTCAATATTTATATATCCTCACGCAATTTTATCAGTGTGTCAAAATTAGCACTTCGCTGTACCAATGTTCAGTGTTGTGGTCCTGAATTCAAACAGCTCCCGTCCATCTGGTCGGCAGTTTTCTTGCTGGAAAAGAAATGTTTGCAGGTTAAACGACAATACCATGGAAAAGGGGGGAAATGTCAAAGAATAAAGAATTGGATGGAATTCGTTCGGTAGAAAATGTCAGTAACTGTAGGCTGAAGATGGGGAAATAAATGTGTTCATTTTACAAACCAGAAAACTCCTGTGATACTCCAGAGGCTCAGCAGTCCTTCAAATGAACAAGGAAGAAGAAAAGAGAAAATTTGAAATTGTAACAAGCAGTGCAACTGAATCAGTCAGCGGGAAATTGACTGTTAATCGACTATCCACTTGCTATATGAAGGTAAATAACTAAAATTACAACACTAGTAATCCTCGAGATCGAACTACGCGATTCAGTAAACGCATCACGCGTTGTCAGAAACAGTCAATACTTAAAAATAATCTGGCGCAACGGTTATTAAAATCATTAAACAGATTTAAGGATATTAAATAAAACACTCTATTTAAGTTTTGTTTTTTTTTTTTTTAACTGTACAATTTGAAGGATCTCACTTAAAACCAGCCGCCATGATGTTTTGGTTAACCACGTGTGTGCAGTACGGTGGCCGGAAGGGGGGAAGAACATTGCGATGAGATTAAATTGAATAAATGCTCATTACGACTAAATGCCTGTTTAATGTGAATTACAGCTCGCTCGTGTCTTGTAATAACTTCTTCAAATTGTCGAATAAATATAACAGGTCTTTTTTTCTATCATCTGGGCTTCTGGTATGCTTTATATTGAAATTTGTTATGTTAACAGCTAATACATCAGATGATCATATACATCAAATGATTTATGAGGCCCTTGCAAATTTGAAGGTGTGAATGCATACAAGTACTTACATCAATAAAGTGTACTTGAGAGTTATTTATTTCCATTTTCTTTTAAAGAAGAAGAAAAAGAAATATTTATCTAATACATCTGGGGGAAATACTGAGCAGTATCTAACCTACAGTCAGCAATATCTGATTGTAGGTTAGATAAATAACTTTTGCAAATGTTATTTTGATCATTAAAGCCTCATTTTCTGAATATTATAATAGTTAGAAAATACATTAAGTCTGCAAATAGAAAATTAGCTATGTGAAAAATGTATATTTGAGTGATGATTTTAATTGCACACCACAACTCAAATGTTTTAATGGTTTTAGCATATTTATTTGAAACTACCCTATTTAAAAAAATACCTTTGCAGAATTTCAGGGGAAAGAAAGTGATCAAACATCTACAGCAAACTGTACAAAAAAGCTAAACAATATAGATATTTCTAAGGAATAGTTCATCTAGAAATTGACAATCTGAAAAGAAATCAGCTCTTTAAGAAGACATGTAAAAATTACTTACATTGAGTTAAATAACTTTGCTATTGATTTTTTAAATGCACTTGAATCAGTCAGCTAACTGCAGGTTAGGCTTTCAAGACTTTTATTTTAGAAAAAGATCTTGTACAAGTTTTAATTTAAACTATTTAAACAATCAAAATAATGTCCATGGTGAATTCTCACTTAAGCTAAATGTGTACTTCACTGTTCTCTCATTTTCAGAGCATCATGTAATGAAGGTCTAAAAACACATTTTGATTTAATATTAAGAGTCAGTATAACTAAAATTTCTGTTATTCAAAGGAATTTCCTTCTGTACCATATGTTTTCTGAAGTGCAGTGGAATAAAGCTAAAGTGCTGTAAGTGAGTCAAAGACGTTCTGCAGACATTGATTCAAACTTAGACAAACTTTTTCTTCAAGTCTTCAATAAAAAGCCTCTTGTCATAACTTTCACTTTACTTCATCACAAAAAGTTACTCTAGTAAAGTGGATGGAGACATTTTCATCTATCTGAAGTTTAAACGTTTCTGTCCTCAGATTGAAGAGGGCTATACATGGACGGCTGTCTTATTACCAAACCCCAACCGCCCCACAAGCCCAAGGCTGGTTCTTAGGAGGATACCAGCAGGCCACAGCAGAGGCTCCCCCTCCAAATGTTTCCCCCACACGCTTTCAAGCTCAGCATCAAGCTCTCCTGAAAACCCTACCTTCAACACTACTTCCCCATCCTCCTTTTCCTCCTGCTTTTGTTCCTCCCCAAGCTCCTCCGCTTCCTCCTCCTGCACCTCATGTTGCTCTTCAGGGTCTTCCACATGTTCCTCTACCAGCCAGTGCCATTCGGAACATGAGGATGAACACTGGACCTGTGAGGTGGTTGAATGTCAGACAAATATTGTTCTGAGAAGACAGCTGAGAACAAACACCCACTAAAAGCAGACACCCAGCCAGTTTTGTGAGGCATGTCCCCCTTCCTTCCCACAATGAACTCGGATCCAAAACAAGAAAAGGACACTCAAGACATGAGAGTTGAAGCATAGCAGCAGGGGACACAGAAGAGCTGCTGGACAGCTCGATGGTCGGCCCCCACTAATGTCATTAAACCATTGATGATATTGTATCTCTTATACATTTTTATGTGAGTGTGTTTGTGTGTTGGATGTGATTTATGCAGATTATTTGAAATGATGGTTCAAACTGTTTAGAATAAGCA
Source organism: Atherinomorus stipes (assembly GCA_023101725.1). NCBI lineage: Eukaryota > Metazoa > Chordata > Actinopteri > Atheriniformes > Atherinidae > Atherinomorus > Atherinomorus stipes. Next base: position 46,137 of record JALJCO010010894.1, read on the forward strand.
TCACATGCTAAGAGTAATGTCTTTGCCAGGTCAGACTCCCAAGGGATGATCAGGTGTCGACAATGTGATCCTTAGAGATGTTACCCCTCTCAGTAATGATCCTCTCTGGCAGGAGAGAAGACGAACGTGAAGTAAAATTTTAAATGGGAAATAGCCTTTTTCCTGAATCTTCCAGAGACAATTGTCCCTTTCATGTAAATACTTTATCAGCAAAGCAGCTAAAGGTTTGCTAAATATTCTGCCTATATGAAACCTATAAGAAAAGCAACCTTTATAGAATTTTCCCACAATATTCTTAATAACAAATAGGGCACGTTCTCTGAGGGTGCATGAATATATTTTCTAATGAAAAGAATGCACCTTGCACACAGCTTAAATGATACCTCGCTTGGAAGTCTTTTTTTATATACTGTCCAGTGAGTACGGAAAGTATTCAGACCCCTTTAAACTTTTCACTCTTTGTTTCATTGCAGCCATTTGCCAAAATTGAAAAAGTTAATTTTATTTCTCATTAATGTACACTCAGCACCCCATCTTGACAGAAAAAAAACAGAAATGTAGAATTTTTGCTAATTTATTCAAAATGAAGAACTGAAATATCACATGGTCATAAGTATTTAGACCCTTTGTTCAGTACTGCGTAGAAGCATCCTTTGAGCGAGGACAGCCATGAGTCTTCTTGGTGTGGCGAGGTACACACTAGAGGTCCCAGGCGGGATTTGATCCCCAGACTCCAAGGTGAGAGTTATGTGCGCTAACCATTCAGCCAAAGGGACATCCCTGTGATGTAGCCAGGACGCATGATCACTCGGAGGCATAGTGACCGTCAACTGCCACATTGGGAATGATGCAACAAGTTTTTCACATCTGGATTTGGGGATCTTCTGCCATTCTTCCTAACAGATCCTCTCCAGTTCTGTCAGGCTGGATGGTGAACGTTGGTGGACAGCCATTTTCAGGTCTCTCCAGAGATGCTCAATTGGGTCAGAGCTCTGGCTGGGCCAGTCAAAAATTGTCAGAGTTGTTCCACTCCTTTGTTTTTTCAGCTGTGTGCTGAGGTTCATTGTCTTGTTGGAAGGTGAACCTTCAGTCCAGTCTGAGGTCCTGAACACTCTGGAAGAGGTTTTCTTCCAGGATCTCTCTGTACTTGGCCACATTCATCTTTCCATTGCAAGCAGTTGTCCTGTCCCTGCAGCTGAAAAACACCCCCATAGCATGATGTTGCCACCACCATGTTTCACTGCTGGGATCATATTGGGTAGGTGATGAGCAGTACCTGGTTTTCTCCACACACATCGCTTAGAATTAACTCCAAAAAGTTCAATTTTGGTCTCATCAGACCAGAGAATCTTATTTCTTGCAGTTTGGAAGTCCTTCATGTGTTTTCTGGCTAACTGTACGGGCTTTCATATGTCTTGCACTGAGGAGAGGCTTCTGTCGGGCCACTCTGCCCCGACTTGTGGAGGCTGCAGTGATAGATGCCTTTGTGGAACTTTCTCTCATCTCCCTACTGCATCTCTGGAGCTCAGCCACAGTGATCTTTGGGTTCTTCTTAACCTCTCTCACCAAGGCTCTTCTCCCATGATTGCTCAGTTTGGCTGGACGGCCGGGTCTAGGAAGAGTTCTGGTCGTCCCAAACTTCTTCCATTTAAGGACTATGGAGGCCACCATGCTCTTAGGAACCTTTAGTGCTGCAATAATTCTTTTGTAACCTTGACCAGATCTGTGCGTCACCACAATTCTGTCTCTGGACAGTTCCTTCCACCTCATGATTCTCATTTGCTCTGACATGCACTGTGAGCTGTAAGGTCATATATAGACAGGTGTGTGCCTTTCCTAATCAAGTCCAATCAGTTTAATTAAACACAGCTGGACTCCAATGAAAGAGTAGAACCATCTCAAGGAGGATCAGAAGGAATGGACAGCATATGAGTTAAGTATGAGTGAAAAAAAGAAGAATTTTTTTAAATTTTTTTTCTGTCAAGATGGGGTGCTGAGTGTACATTAATGAGAAATAAATGCAACTTTTTTTTTATTTAAGCAAATGACTGCAATGAAACAAAGAGTAAAAAGTTTAAAGGGTCTGAATACTGTCCGCACCCACTGTTTATAACAAGGAGAAACACGGAGCAAACATCCTTTTTCTTTCTTTCTTTCTTTCTTTCTTTCTTTCTTTCTTTCTTTCTTTCTTTCTTTCTTTCTTTCTTTCTTTCTTTCTTTCTTTCTTTCTTTCTTTCTTTCTTTCTTTCTTTCTTTCTTTCTTTCTTTCTTTCTTTCATTTATTCATTTATTCATTCATTTTACCAAATGTACCCTTACGATTTGTCCGTGTTTTCCGTCTTTCCCACTCCTGACCAGTAGGTGTCAGTGTGTCACCGCAGCCTTCCGCGGGGCTGTTGGGTCCTCTCTTGTCTCTAACTGATGATGTGTCGCGAGGAAACGGGTACTTCCGCGTCGCCGTTGTGTACAGTTGTGATTGGAAGTGGAGTTCAGTTAGCTGCCTTCACAATGATGGAAATATAGAGGCTAATTTGGTTTTCCCCGTTAACACAATCTCTTAAACGTGTATTTCATTGTGTTTAGAAGTTCGAGCCTCAGCAACAAGCTACGAGCCAAAGTAGGAGGAAACAAGGTAGCTTTTCAGCTAGCCACTTGGACAGCAGTCTGTCAGTGGCAGTTTAATGGAAAATGGATTGCCTCTGTGAAATAGTTCAAGCTCTCGTCGCTTTAGCAGTTATAGGTCTGATTGTGGTAAGTAATATGATTTGTTTCTCTTTGTTTGATATTGCGTAGAAATTGATTTATTCTCGTATATTTAGAAAGAGTTTTAAGTTTCCTCTGACAGAGTAAATTTACAGTGTGATTTTCTTCTCTGTGTATTTCTGAGGTGATTCCTTTGTGTTGTTAGACAGCGGGATACTCAAATACAAAACATGAATGTAACTAAAAAAGAAAATACTTTATAGAGACATGACAGAAACCCATATTATAAATAAATATAGTACAGCAGAAGTAATGTCTGGGTCTGTCCAAAATCAATTTAACAGCAAAGAATACTGTGCTATTTTTATTTATGTCACAATGAAACCACATATTAATCTGTAGAATATTAAACACAGCCGCACAACTTTCCTTTGTGATTACAGTAATAAAAGTTTTAGCATTTGACCTGTCAACAGAAATAAGATGACTTCCATTCATATTTATTTATTTCTTTTCAGGTACTTGTAATAGCACATTTAACTGCAGATATGGTTAACCTGACACGCCACGAGAAGGAGAAATACTTCCTCACCGCTACAGGAGAAAAGGAGCTTTTTCCCAGCCTGCATGATTCCTACTCTAGGGAGCTTTCTGTGGTGATACCAGCCTACAATGAGGAACTCCGAAGTTAGTGATGCCTGGTTTTCTGTCTGGGGCTTCTGCACAGTAACTTATCTTAAAGTGGGAAATGGCGAAGAATCATTTTAATCCCATTTCTGTTTTTTAACTGAAGAAAATGCACAATTAATGATTGTAATGACTGATTTAACTGCTAGCTTGCAAAGCATCCATGTGCTGTCCGAGTTGGTACAGTTTTAGTCTTATGACCCTGTTCTGTCAGTCATTTATAGGTGCTGAAATCTGTTTTAATGCTATTTATTTCAGTGCCTGTGATGCTGGATGAAGCTATGGAGTACTTGGAGAAAAGACAAGTAAGTAGTTTTGTTGTTGTTTAATTTTGTTTTTACTTTCATCAGCCCAATAGGGCTTTAAGACTATTAAGCTATTTCAATAGAGCATCTTTTCATGAGTTTTATGCAGCTCCTTTTGCTAGACTAGTTCTGTTATCATAGATACCACTAGGTGGCAGTATTTACTTGTAAAATGGGCCTGTTTGTGGTAAAAATTCCTGTCATGATTACCTTACCACAGAAACAAAACCCTCCCTTTACTTATGAGGTTATTGTGGTCGATGATGGCAGCAAAGACAAAACAACAGAGGTAATCTTTTTGAAGCTTTTCAGAAATATGTGCCCATGTGTTTTACTGTTGCTCACCTCAGTTCTGCTTCTGCCAGGTTGCTCTACGCTACACTAGGAAGTACAGTGCTGATAAAGTGAGGGTGCTGACACTGGTGAAGAACAGGGGGAAAGGGGGAGCTGTGCGGATGGTAAGACTGACTGCAGCACAGAAGCAAAGATGGGGTTGACTTTGTGTGGATGTTGCAAACAGTTTGCATCTGTCTCTGTCACTGCTAAAGGGAACTCTGAGCTCCAGAGGGAAATTCATTCTGATGGCTGATGCTGACGGAGCCACAAAGTTTGCTGACATTGAGAAAGTGGAGGCTGGACTTAAAGACCTTAACGCTGGACCGGTGCGTTTTCAAACAGTTTTTGTCTCTCCCTCCCTACCTGCATGCATTTTTAAAAGCTATTTATACATCCTAAAAAAAAAAAATCCCTGTCTTACATGCAGGAAAACTTGGCCATTTCATGTGGCTCCAGAGCTCATCTAGAAAAAGAGTCAGTGGCTCAGGTAAAAAAAAAAAAAAAAAGAAAGAAAAAAATTATTTTTGGAAACACATGATATAAACATGTTTCTATCAATTGAGCAACCACTGTTCTCTCCTCAGCGGTCTGTGTTTCGTACATTCCTGATGTTTGGCTTCCACTTCCTGGTGTGGTTCTTTTGTGTGAGGGGGATCAGGGACACACAGTGTGGCTTCAAGCTTTTCACGCGTGAGGCTGCGCTTAAAACCTTCTCCTCGCTCCATGTGGAACGATGGTAAGGAGCTGCAAACCATCACAGACATTTTATGGAAGAGTGTGACGGGGCTTTCACATAGGATGAGGTGTCCGCTGCAGAGCAGGAAAACGAGGTTACAGTTGAGAAGCAGTGAAAATATACAGAAAAGCTACTTTTAACAGCTGCAAACTGAATGTGGGAAAAATCTGTCAAGCTGTCAAAGGAAAGCGTTGACATTAGGTTAACTGAGGAGGAGAAGAGGAGCAGCAGCTGGGAGGGTGGGGGTTTGTGATGTCCTTATGACAAGACAGGAGTTTGGAGAGTTTCAGCTCATATGGAAGCTGCACTTGCACAGTGACTGCTTTCAGGCATACTCCAGACTGAGCCGGAGGGAATATTAACTTCTCTACAACATGGACGGACGTCATGCCCAGCCTTGCAATACGCTACGCTGGGCTCAGTGAAGATTTGTTCTTGTTGCACAACACATTCACACGATTGGGTTTGGAGGCCCAGCACAGTCACCATCCCACCATCCTATGTGAAAGACCCTAAATGGGTTTATTCATCAATTTTTATAAGGATTTAAAATGTAACCTTCTTTTATTTTCTTTATTTACCTTTTTGAACATTTGTTGTGTCCCTTTATCTCTCCTCCTGCAGGGCCTTTGACGTGGAGCTACTGTATATTGCCCAGTGTTTTAAAATCCCCATAGCAGAGGTGGCAGTCAACTGGACTGAAATAGAAGGTGGGTTTTTCATGGGATATGTGGACCCCTGAGTAGTAGTACATATATCTCTTATGGTTGTATTTACAATTCTCCTTTGCTTTTTATTAGTATTATAATTCCACCTTTAAGCCTGCTGCTGCTTTAAAAACTGCAGATATTGCACAGCCCATTACCTTTACATGTCGGCTAACTGGCACATTTCCATTATTCATCTTTTGTAAGTGTTCATTTGAAGATGAATTGCCTGTGGTTTGATTCTGCCAGGGTCCAAGCTGGTCCCGTTCTGGAGCTGGCTGCAGATGGGACGAGACCTGGTTTTTATTCGCCTGCGCTACATCACAGGAGCCTGGAAACTGCAGTCATCACATAAGACTGATTAGCCAATCAGACAAGCCCCTGTGTCATAGAGACGACCTGTGATAGGGCCATGGGGCCTTTCAATGACGTGGGGTTACAACTGTGTCCATTATTCACTGTAATCTGCTGGAAGGAATCTATTTCTTTTTCAGACCTCATTGGGAGTGAGGTAATGACACGGTTGTGGGTTCCTCATAGTCCTGCCTTTTTATGCGGCTGTCAGCTTGTTATAGCCGCTGTTACACATCCATGTGTTGCCACAGCTTACAGAATGTCTGTATGGCTGATCCATGTACTGAGTTACTTCATGTTTTGTTGTGCCCAATCTGCTGTAAATGAGGAAGGCTTCTAGTGAATACGGTGGAGGATCCGATCGTCTGTTATGATCCTCAGAGAGCAACTGATTGACTGAGTTGATGGGCAGGATGAGTTAAGAAAATAAAATGTAAAAAGTCAACATTTTACATAGAGCTGCAGTAGTTTATTGATCCTTTGTACACCTACACAAATTAAATTTGAATTTAATCAGATTTTTTAAATAAATTAAACATTTCAGGTTTTCAGTTATGAGCTGATTTTGTCAGTCTAGAAGCTTTTTAGGGGTGAACTGGGGTTTTTGTTGCCACCTTGAGGTCTTTATTAACATTATTGCCATATTTGCCTTAAAGAGCTACTGACTGACAATGTTAAACACAAGGACATGTTTTAGTAGAAAAGCTACAAAGTAACAGATGAGATGGAAACAGAAAATGCTAAAAAGTGATGATAGTACGTGCAACAACCAGAAGTTATAAATGTTCAATCAAGAAAATAGAGCAAAAAAGCAAATGCATGATAACTCTGTTTTCTACCTTCATCTGAGAGCAAGGCCCTGTCAGCTCTCAGAACACACACACCAACTCTCAACTGCAGGTAATATCCATGTTTTAAATAACAATGTTATGACTTATTTTAGATATGACTGATGTGACAGGAATCTATTATAGAGAAACTGTTAAAGCAGACCCAAAAAAATATCTCTCAAAATGTTTTAGTGAAAGTTTTTTTTTTTAACATCTGATATTTTGAAACATTTATTTAGCTTTTGTTGTGCCAGGCAGATGTTTGAGTCCAAATGATCTTTTTTATGAGCACGGCCTGGCCAACATGGCAGCAGAAGCAAGAGAGGAGTTACACAGGGCAATTGCAGAATTACACAATACCAGTATAAAGTTGTATTCATATCTTCTATTACTTTTTTTCTTTTTTTTTTCAGACCAAAAAAAGCCTCACTTGACTAACAGTTTGACATGTTGCAGCAGTGTGACAGTGCATGACTGATGGTAATTAAACTTATTATAACAAATCTGTTCAATCTAACATCCTTTATGACAACTTAATCCTTAAAAGTTGTATAAAATTTCTTGGGGCAGCATTACATGATTTTAAACTTGGCCATCAAAGAAACCTGGACGGCCCGGACTGTTATTCATCACAGCATTCTCCCTCTGCTCGTTTCTTAATCCTCAGATGGACATCTTGGACAAAGTCCAGAAAGTGTTTTTGTGGTCTGAGTAAATGAACTTTAATAGTGCTGTTTTCTTATGCAATCCTGAGGTCTAGGAGTCGCGCTGATGCGCATGTCTCTGGGGCCTCGCGGAGCCCCGGGGAGCGCATCCTGTTTGTCCCGCCTGACTGCCTGCCAGACAAGACAGAGGCGGTGAATCACAATCTGTACGTTTCTAGCTTCCTCTCACCGGAATCTGCTCTCGTGTTAAAAGGTGAATTTGTAGATGCTGATGAGGGAGGAATGTCTGTGATGGAAGAATCTTTTTATTGCAGGAAGCGATGATGTGATGATGATAATTCATTAGGATGAAAGATAAGCCAATGTTAAATTATTTTTTGCTTTTGCAGATCCTATCCAGGTAAAGTGGACACAAAACAGACTGAACAACCCGATTATTGCAAAGCTCTGCTGAATGCTGGGGGAACAGGTTCCCAGTTGGGGCAGAAGATAGGCAACCCTGCGGCTTTCCCCGAGGTTCCCTGTAGGAGATTTTCTGTCAGTGGTTTTGACAGACCACTTAATTTGTGGTCTCATTTTAAGCCGCGCATTTACCTGTTAGGTGAGGGAAAACGTGTTTATGCTTTTTTTACGGAATCACTGAGGGGTTTCGCTTGGTGCTGGTAGTATCGTTACGTCCCGCAGCAGTTGCTGTAAACTGTGAAAATGTCAAACTTGTAGACTCTCTGTCGCCAGCCGGGTTTGCGTCATTAACTGGACCAGTCACAGCACAACCAATAAAGGATCGTATCCATCCGCAGTAAGAGAGACCTCTGCATCGCTTTTAACAGCACACAATCAAACACACTCTGATCTTCTTTTTTTCTGTATTGGGGGGGGGGGGTTGTAGAGGGGGGTGGTATCCTATGGGTATTGCGTGTGTGTGTCGGAGTGAGAATGCCGCAAGCCATTCTCCCTGGGCCAACTTTCAATAAACTACAGGTGCAGCGCGTTTGTGGCCAATGATTTTGTGGGTGGGATTTGTGACAGTAGAAAATATCCAAATAAATCTAAATAAATCATTTGTCCGTTTATTTAAAATATGCCTTAAATTCTAAGCCAGAATAATGGCTTAAAACTGCCACCTAAGCTGCAGCACACGTTGTCTGCTGAAATTGAACAATCTTTTGATGTGTCACATTGCACTTCATATTTGTCACATCATATAGCCTGCGTGAGCTATAAATGGACAGTTAAGCTAATGAGTACAACAAGCCCATCTTTTCAAACATGTAACAGTTGTCTTTGGAAAGTCACTAAAATAGCCTGAGACACGAGAACAGGTGTTATTGTGAATTTTAAGCGGGTTCGTGAGGAAGGACTTGATGAATGAGGGGCTGTGCATAGCTCAGGTGGCTCGCACGCGCGTGCACGGTGCCGCTAGAGCTGAATTTGAAATCCCTGAAATCCTGGGAAAGTTCCAGGAGGGGGAAGGCGGAGGGATCTAGCGCACAGGCGCTGCGGTTCCAGCCAGGCTGACGCCGCCGAGGCTGTGTGGCGCTCGGCTGTGGCTGCTGGAGGAGCAGAGCCCGATTAGAGCTCTCCAGACCTGCGTCAATATTCCAGCGGAGCACAACACCGGAACTTACTGGGACTGACCTTTCATAATAAAGGCAGGAGTTCCGTCACTTGTTGAGCTTTCTGAGAGCTAACTGCATGATAGCTGTACCAGTCAAAAAGTGTGTGGGGGGCAATTAGGCTTATATGCACTCATAGCCTACGTTTGAATTGGTTTCTCCAAAAGTTTAAAGAAGGGCAAATTAAGTTAACCTGTAAAAGGTTATAGATCTGGAAATCCCACGGGATCTGTGGTTCTGGAGGGATATTTTCCTATATGACAATAGTATGAAGAAAAAAAAAGAATGGCAGAAGCTTATTAAATACCTGATGGAGGAAGTTGAAAAGATGGGAAGGCAACAGTGGTTTTTGGAGCCATAATCTCCAAACTGGGAGAGGGGCTTCAACAGATTTAAGACATTACACATACACAACCAAAAATTTAAAAAGGTTAACTTTCCTTTCTGCAGTTAAGTTTCATCTACACACTCTGCCAAACACACCCTCATCGAGATGACGATAGCCAGTCCCTATTCTGGACTGTGGCGACATCATCTACAAAATGGCATCCAACTGCTCACAATAAACTAGACATTCTTAATCACTCAGCCATGCAATTGGCCACTAACACTCTTTCACAGCCATGATTGTGATGTTGACAAACTGCTGGGATGGTCTTCACACCTGGTGGCTTCGTCAATGGTTTCACTTTGTTACCACCCTGATACATTTTCTTTGCACTCTTGCGATTTTCTTTCTTTCTTTCTTTCTTTCTTTCTTTCTTTCTTTCTTTCTTTCTTTCTTTCTTTCTTTCTTTCTTTCTTTACCAATGGATGCTTGTTTTAAGAGGATCTGTGTTTGTAGTGTTCTTATGTAATTCTGTATTTAATTGGGCTTCTTAGCCAGGGCATGTTTGTAAATGAGAACTGGCTCTCAAACATTTTACTTGTGGAAAAATAAAGGTAAAAGAAAAACAAAGACTGTCCAAAAGAGTGCAGTCCTAGAAACTGTTAAGATGCTGCACATAAATTTCAAGCTCCAAGACCTCTGCCAGAGCACCCAAGCATAAATGAAGGGGAACTACATGGTGGTTGATTGTAGAGTTGTTATACATAGTTTATCAATCATTTCATACAGTTACATTTCGATATTTCACCCCATTCCATTCGTGGCAGGAAATTTGATTAAAATGTAATGAATAAAAAAAAACATGGAATGTGATCAGAAATAGTTTCAAGACAAGTTTTTTTTTCTTTTTGTTTTAAAAAGACGCATACAGTGACACTAATGAATAATGCAGCCTAATATTTTATAATAACAGTTATTTACATTTTATACAGGTTAACAACATTAACTGTTGATGGTAGAATATTATCTTCTTGTAAAAATGTGCTAGGCTACATAACCCATAAGTTGTAGAAAACTTTTTCTTTTCATGAGCGGCCTGCATGTGAGGATTTTAGGAGCTTATTTTTCTTTGAAACAACCAGCTGGATGCAAATCCTCGCTGACGCTTCCTTTATACATCAGCCTGAACACATGCTCTCAGACACAATCTACACACACATACAGACAGATACACACCGACAGACACGCGCACACACCTTCGCAGCCTCAGTGTGCCGGCCTGACTTACTACAGACGGGGAAGCCTCCACGCGCGGCTGTCCGCAGTGCACTTGTTATCACAACAGAGGTGAGAAAATAAACCAACAGTCTGGTGTATGTTTGAGGAAACTTTCCGTTTATTTTTTATGTCATCATTTGGATTTGTTGCCTTTATTATTTTTTCTCAAATCGTAGTTATTTTGAACTGTTGCGTAACATTGGGCAACTTTTCTGGATCAAATATGCACTCGTTATTATTCTAAACGTTGAGTAGCTGTAGTATCAGGTTTTTTTATTAGCTTGATCACATTTACTAGAATATAAAACCCTTCTTTTTGCCTGCAGCTATTATGATTTGTTATGAAACTTTATTATGAAGAGTTATGAATGATGATGTTTCTTATCAGAGGTTTCACCGTGCGGTTAATGCAGAGGTTATAGGACAGATCCCGGATTTTGTCGCGGCATAAAGACTGGATGTAGTGATAGTAAAAGGAAGCTGGAGTGTTTACTTTTTTGGGAAGGGGTGTACTGGTGATAAAGCATTAGGTAATTAGCCTATCTGCGGCTGCAGACTGAGTGACGCCAGGCTTCATAAAGCACCAGCAGCAGCACAAACGCACTGATGCCGCATTGAGTTCGTGCGCTTTTGCTGTCATTGTAAAACCCCAGCTGTCTGCATGTCTGCAGACCAGAACTGGTCCCATTCCTCCCAGCAAGCACAGGGCATAAGGGGGGTATTACCTGTGTTCATTTTAAAGGCATCATACTGAGATGTTCACAACTCAAGAGGACTTGTAGCCTAATGGCACTTGAAATGCCAGGTTTTAAAAACGTGATTGAAATCGTGTCCAAGTCACTTTATAAACACTTGTTTTGCAGCTTTTGTTTGTTAATCAGCTTCAGATCTGCTTAAATCAGATGTGGAGAACTGTAGAATGAGAGGAAGAATAAGGTAATGACACGTAAAAGTATGTTTGAATACCAAAATTGGCATGATGTTTTGAGTCTGAACCAAACGGTGAAAGAAACAATCAGGCTCTAAACATTTGATATGTTTTTCTTTGTTTGTTGTTGTTTTTTGTCACACACATCTCTTGGCTTAAGATGAAAAAATGAAAAAAAAAAAACGTTTTTGAAATTTATAATCAAGTTGTTGCTCTTAGAGAAGAAAGTGGCTGTTGCGTAGTTTTGTACTTCTGTACCTTATTGAAAGCATTTGTGTAATTTTCAGTCCTGTTCAGATGGACAGAAAGGCACAAACACAAGGAGAACTCTCTGTGTGTCTCCCTCCCTGTCTCCCTCTCCCCCTCCTGCCCTGTGATGTATTCTGGCCAGACAGTATGGCTCCTGGGCGTCAGTGGCATGATCATAGAAACAGAGGCCAAAAAGGACATTCCTCATTGTTGGTGGATCTAGAAATGAGCTTGGCCATCTTGGCCTGCTCTCTCCTTAGCATTTCATTTTCTCCAACAAAGAATAATATCATTGTTCAGCTTGGAGATCAGTCTGATGTAGGCGTGCTCTTTGTAACCCTGCTGTTATGGACTCATGATGGAAATCCACCTTTAATGCACACTTCATTAAATATGCGCATGCAGGTTGTTCTGGTTGGGCTTCTCTCTCCAGACCTATTTACCACCTATGAGACAAATAAACCTTAACATCTGTTGGCTGTACCTAACCTCCAAACCGCAGCCATGCATGTGTTTTGGCTGAACTGTCAGCTAATGCAATCTTTCATGTCTCTTGCCAGATGATTGAAACTTGACCTGGATTTCTGGCTGTGTGAGGAATAACCTTCCCTTCAGGAGACTATTAATCCAGAGCTGCCGGATCCCTTCGGTGCCAACACAGAGAGGGGATTTAGGGTTTGCACTGCGCTGGCTGGGGTCCAACTCCTCCACCAGAGCTGCTCGGAAGTAACTGCGGACTACAAAAAACAGCCTCTGTTTACACAGACTCATCACGCTACCTCCTTCATCTTTACCTCTGTTTTTTTTTTTTTTTCTTCTGTGCCCTGGCTGCTTATTATTTGCCTCTTTGCTCCCGTGCTCCAGGGAGCTCTTATCCCATTAACTGGACCTATCAGCTCATCTTGCCACCCTTTTATCCATCTCAAAATGAACTCCTCTACCTCCATTACATCCCTGTTCTCCTTCACCAGCCCGGCAGTGAAGCGCCTGCTCGGCTGGAAACAAGGAGATGAGGAGGAGAAGTGGGCTGAAAAGGCTGTAGATTCTCTGGTGAAGAAACTAAAGAAGAAGAAGGGAGCAATGGAGGAGCTGGAGAGAGCTCTCAGCTGCCCTGGGCAGCCTAGTGAGTATCACAGGGTCCAGTTTGGCCCACAGTGAGCGTTAATCTGCTGTTCATAGCCCACAGAGATGGTCACAAAATAACTGAGTTGAGATGATGCACAGAATAGGAAAGAATATTAAAAAGAACTCAATATTCAGACTTTTTTCTAAAGTTTGCTTGAATTTAGTGACGAAAGAAGAGAATTTTCCCTTTCTGGGATAAATCTTACTGGAGTTTTTCATTTTATGCTACTTGATACCTCCATTTACCTCATTTATGAGATATAAGAAATATTTTTCTTTCAATTTTACTTCATTGCACAATATTAAGACGTAAAAGAGGATTTTCACAATGAATAAGCTTTTAGAATACAACACTTTGCTAAAGTTGAAACCAGGTGTTTGCTGTCGGGGATCTACTGAATGCCATCACACAGTCATTTTTCCTTTTCTCTCAGGGAATCATTTTATTACATGTGGAAATGATTCAACATGTCACCAAAAATCAAATGTTATTGAAAGAGGTCCAAAAATCCAAGAGATGTGTATTAGATTATTTTTCTTTCCTATCCCAGTCAAAATATGAAAAAGCTTTACCTCTACTCGCCACAGTAGAAACATCCTGCTCACACACTGATGATTCCGCCGATTAAATGTTTATTGCATGTACTGTATAATAATGTCTTCCTTTAGTTGTGTACTTTAATAATATATTTTATGTATTTTTGCATTGCTAATGTTGTTATAAGCCCTTAAGTAAAGACCAGAATAATTCTTCCTTCATTTAGACGAAGTGAAAGTTAGTATTTGGTACATGTATGCATCTGAGTTTGTTCACCTATAGCTCTTAGGCTTCAGTTTCAACATTTCTTTTGTCATTTTAATGTGTTTATAGGAGAATTCAAGAAAAGTAGACAAAAAAATACACATTTCTTCAGATTAAAACTTTAAACAGACAAAGTTTTAACACATAAGTAACTTAGAGCCATGCTGTATATTAAGGATCCTGTTTATTTTTTGACTCCTTCAGGTAAGTGCGTGACCATTCCTCGATCTCTGGATGGGAGGCTGCAGGTGTCCCATAGGAAGGGTCTGCCTCATGTCATCTACTGCAGGGTGTGGCGCTGGCCTGACCTGCAATCCCACCACGAGCTCAAAGCCCTGGAGTGCTGCGAGTTCCCCTTCGGCTCCAAGCAGAAGGACATATGCGTCAACCCTTATCACTACAGACGGGTAGAGACTCCAGGTACACGGATCAGTGAGAACAGCTTCCAAACTTATTAAGTAAATAGGCTCATTATTGAGTTTATGTCGAGTAAAGCTTTAAATAGCGACGGGACATCTGATCTAATAGTACTTCCAACCCCAAAAGTATTTGTGGTAATCTGAGCTTATATAACCACATTTGGATCTCTTTTTGTCTTCGCTGCCACCCTCTGTACCTTAAAAAAAACAAAAAAAACTTTTGTCTTTTCAGTGCTGCCACCAGTTCTGGTTCCACGCCACAGTGAGTTCAACCCCCAGCACAGCTTACTGGCAAAGTTCAGGAACACCTCTCTGCACAACGAGCCGCTGATGCCCCAGAACGCCACGTACCCGGACTCTTTCCCTCCACTACCCTGCTCCTCTTTCTCCTCCTCCCCTCCTTCATCTCTCGCCCAGTCCCCCACCTCACAGAGTTACCCCAACTCCCCCAACAGCTCTGCAGAACCTGGAAGTCCATATCACATCACAGGTAGACATCAAAAGTATTGCACAGTCATGTTAGCAGGTTATAGCAGGTTCCGACCCAAATAAGCATCAACCACATTTTCCCGTCCTGTGATTTGTGGTTTTCCAGCTGATACTCCTCCACCTCCGTACAGCATGATGGAAACAAACTCCCAAGAGGATGTGAAGCCGAGAAACTCCACAGAAACCCCCAAACTCACATTTTCTGCCCCACACACAGGTAACTAACCTTGAACGTGTAGGATTTTAAAAATGTGCGTACAGTTTTTTTTATACATCACACCCATCTCTGCATGAACTCTCTTTAGATTTAAGGCCTGTGTGTTACGAGGAGCCTGAGTACTGGTGTTCCGTAGCTTACTATGAGCTCAACAACCGGGTAGGGGAGACTTTTCACGCCTCGGCCCGCAGCGTCTTGGTGGACGGCTTCACAGACCCGTCCAACAACAAGAACCGCTTCTGCCTCGGCCTGCTTTCCAACGTCAACCGCAACTCCACCATCGAGCACACGCGCAGGCACATAGGAAAAGGTAGGCTGGACAGTCCTCGTCTGCAATTTATCACAAATAACCGATGTTTGGATAACATCTTATTGGATGTCATGCAGACAAACTTAGTGAAAACAATATTTTCTAGACACATTTCAGAAAATAGCATTTTATAAACAAAAGTTTAGAAATTATGCTTCACTGTGCACGTCTAAAATGTGTTTTCTGTTTAGCTGCAGTGCTATTATAGTGGTAAAGGTTATTTTAATGATTTGGTTGTTTCATGAAATATTTTAATCTATTTTGGAGTCGTATTGTCTTTTATTTGTCAGTGTCTAACGCTGTGTTTTGCATCTTTGGGGGCATCACACACACGCAATTCATTTGCGCAACAGTAAAAGCAACAGATTTTTTTTCTCTCATCATTCAAGTGGTTAATTTGTTAAAGCTATTAATTTTTCTCCCTCATTTGGCAGGATTACACTTGTACTATGTGGGCGGGGAGGTGTACGCGGAGTGCCTGAGTGACAGCAGCATTTTCGTCCAGAGCCGCAACTGTAATTTCCAGCATGGCTTCCACACCACCACTGTGTGTAAGATCCCCAGCGGCTGCAGCCTCAAAATCTTCAACAACCAGCTGTTTGCTCAGCTTCTCGCCCAGTCTGTCAACCACGGCTTTGAGGTGGTCTACGAGCTCACTAAGATGTGCACCATCCGCTTGAGCTTTGTCAAGGTACCAAGTTTTCTGGTAAATCCCTTATTTGACACACAGGGACAGACAGGCATAGTAGTCAAGCGTTGCCTGACATTTCTGATTGAAACCTTTGTAGTTCAGGTTTGTTTTCCACTAGTTTGTCAGAGTACATAAATCTGCTGTGTTGTTTGGATCTTAAACTACTGTCAGGCATGTTATATCCTGCTATATACAAGGTGGAATAACCCAAACTACCGTCACACCAGCTGAGATTTATGCCTGTGTCCATTCCTCAGGGCTGGGGTGCTGAATACCACCGACAAGATGTGACTAGCACCCCCTGCTGGATTGAAGTGCACCTGCATGGGCCCCTTCAATGGCTGGACAAGGTCCTCACACAGATGGGCTCCCCGCACAACCCCATCTCTTCAGTGTCATAACATGAACACCAACACACACTGTTAAGTGTGTGTTTGTTGTCTTCACACAGGTAGTCGTAGATTCTGTATGTTCTGCTTAGATCTCTGTCTTAGGCTCTTGCCAGCATCTCATATGAATATGACAAACTAATGTAATATAGCTTTGTCATTTGAAGACACTCCACTGAAGAAGACATGAGAGCATTTTTTGGCCTTAATAGCAGTCCTTAGTTTCAATATGATGAGGCATTTATCCTCATCTTCATTTCCATTGGGACACGATAACTGAACAAAGCCGGAAAAATGGGATATATCTGCAGGTACTCGAGAAATGTTATGTATGTGGTATTAAAGTTGTAAGTGCTGTATTTCCATGTGTTGACCAATGTTTTACTAAATGTACTGGTTGCTTTTTACTTGTTGCATTAAAGATGTTTTTTTTTCTTCATTTGTTTTTCTAAGATTAAAGTTTTAGGGTTTTTGGGGGGTTTTTTTATGGAAGACTAAAGCTTACACCGCCCTATAAAAACAATCTAGGAGATGTTTCAGTTTTACTGGCATATGTTTAATCTATACCCAGCAGGGGGGAAAGCATTACATAAGAGGCATCATACATTGTCTTTTCTTTGCTTACTGCACTTTACCATCATATGGTATATTCTGACTTCTTTGAACACATTTGTATTCCCTTTCATTTATAATTTAAGGTTTGTGCTACAGCTGAAGATAAACATACTTCTTACAAACAAGTCCTTAAAACGTCAGATAGCTGAAAACACAACTGATTGTCACACATCACAACATTTAGAGAAAACACTAAAACACGGATATTCAAGGTTCAATGTAATCATCAGCGCACAACAAAAATGATCATGAGGCTTCAACATCTAATCAAGTTTGGACGATTACAGTTCTTCGTTATTACTGAAAACAAAGAAAGATGACGGAAGAGATCAGATTTTACAAAGCAACTGCTACTAAAATGTTGAACAATAGTGGTAACAAAAGCTGGTTTGTACTAAAACTTGTGGTACAAAAACATTGTTAACAGCCAAGAGCCTGTTGAAGACATTTGCACCTTTTTGATAAAAGTCACCATACTTTCTAAACAGTCCCTTTATTTCTAGATGACTGTTTTTTGTGCATGACTCACTAACTGGAGGTCTTTTTTTAATGATGTATGGTGGTTATTACCCATTTATGCATCAAGTGTACCTGTTCTTTCACCTCCCATTCAGTCCTTTGAAAGCATTACATACTGTCACACACTGCCAGCCAGTGTCAACAGCCCTGGAACTGCTGCTGTGATTGGCTGCGGCTGTGTGTGGCCAGGAGCTGCTGTTGCTGCTGCAGGAAGCTGATCACCTCGGGACTCCTGAGCAGTGACTGGAGGACACAGACATTGACAGAATTAATTATGTGGATCATCATTAAATTACCTGGATAATGAAAAGAGGAAAAGGTCAAATACAAATGATGTCTAACTAATGGAAGGGATATACTATAAGGTGCCACTGAGGACTTCAGTTACTCATCTGTTTCTGCTTGAGGGCAAAATCAAATTAACGAGGCAATGACTTACCAGTCGTTTCTGGTTGAGCACCTGTTCTATCAGGGAAGGTCTGGCCGGACGGTCCCCCATGGCGCTCAGGCGCTGTTTGTTCACAGACACGGGCCGCTCCTCGGAGTTCTCCTGTTCAAGCAAAGACAGGAACAAACATGCAAATGTGTGAGGATATTTTGTTTGAACTACTGCTCTGTTAAAGTCACTAAATGTAAACTGCACTGAAATCTGCATCGCACATTCATTTTCCTCACATCAAGTTTTCCGCTGGACATTGCCTGATCACTCTTCTTCTTCTTGTATTTGTCTTTGTACATTTTGTTGCGGTGTTTTTTGCACATCCACGGTTTCCTCTGTTTGGCCACCTGTGTGGTCGTCTCTGTGCACCCGTCATAGGTGCACTGCTTGGGGGCGTTGTCCACCTCCGCGGCGTCCTCGTCGTTGAGCTCCTCCGGGCTGGCGGCGCTGTCTCTGGGATCCGAAGCGTCCAGAACATCGCTCTCCTCGTCTGGATCGTCCATGTCATATGAGGAGACATTGTTTTCTGGCTCGTGCGGCGTTATCACGTTTCTACTGTCAACAACTCCGCTTTTATTTACATAGTACCTTTGTCCATCCTTAGTAAGCAACAGAGTTGAGTCTTTGTCTTTATTTGCGGCTGATGATGAGTTCTCCTCTTCGCTCATGACGGCGGGACAGACAGACACAGTAGCTGCAGCTAGCTAACAAGCTAACCTGTCCTTTACAGTAGCTTCGCGTCAGAATCCGTAGTCGGTCTATGTATCGTTTTATTTACATTTCCTGAGCAGGTTCCTGTTTTGAATAGTAGTTCACTTCACGGAAAGAGCCATGCTACACATAAACTATTATTTTGAAAGTGAATGTCGTGATTTCTAGCCCGCTGCAGTGACACCAACATTGCACCTCAACAACAACAATCTTCTTCGCTGATTGATTCGAAGTGTTACAGCGACCCCTACGGGTACCGAGAAGAATCGTATATTACCTTAAATGTAGATTTAATGACAGGCTAAATCATATAGAAATATTACTTAAATTACCATATTAAAACTTTATAAACATATTAAAACTTTATACATTTTCGCCAAATAGCTACATGTACGCTTGTGTAGCTACTCGGACAGTTTTTGCAGACCAGATGTATTCTTCACGCTTGTTGCATCCCCATGGTGGGATTATGAAACATTGGCCTCTGGGTACAGATACGTTCAAGGTCTATTACTCAACCTGCACAGAATAACCACAATGAAGTAGAGAAAAGCAGCCACAAAATATGTAGATTCAATTTGTGGTCGTGCATCACATTTTCCATCTCATTGTTCATAGAGTCTCACTTAAGTTATTACCAAAGGTCATTACACACTTCTACTGTGGTCAGTGTTTAATGTTTTCTTTTTTGTCATTGCATCTTTTTGCATTTTTGTCTCATTCATATTCTGATATTCAAAATTTTTGTTTTGTTTAGCCCTCTTCATATCTTTTAATGGTCTGTGCATAAGTTAGACCTTGCTGATGAGTCTGTGCCATTCTGCTCTTTTTTTCATCTGTTTTTTTCTTTTCATGTAGAGTTTCTGGGAAGTGACTAATGTCTCATGTCTTGTTGGGCCGCTGCTTGGTAAACTTAAGTAATTCAGTTTGCAAAAAGATTAGAAAAGTACAGCATCTGAGAAAATAATTTCAATGCACTTTTCAGTTACATAGTGTTAATTGATATAGTGTCTCTGCAGGTAAGAATAAAGATGAACCTGTTAAAGTTTAGGAATATGACTGGCAGGATCAGAGGAAAAAAAGAAAAACAGGAAGAGTTAATGGCTCAGTAAAAGGTGGAGATCCTGAAACATGCAACAAAGAGTTCCTTGTATTATTGTGAGCTTCCAGTGCTTTACCACAGGGGTTTTATATTGTTAGATCAAATGTGACTTCCGAGTTTCATCAAATATTAGCTGCCCACCTCAGAACTGTCCAGTTGAAGCTGAGCTGGATGTGCTGTTCCTCATCATTTTTCTATTCCTGCTGTGGTTTATCCAAAATGAATTTCTATGATTAAGTTCAGCAAATAAATTTCAATCATCCCACCTGCATGCGAGCACTTGCCATGTCAAGCACAGAAAATTGCAATACCTACATCTCTTGCTATAATTGGTATTCATAAAAACACATCAAGTACCCCCCTCTAGTGAAGTGCTACCCACATGACAACTGTTAAAAATAGCAAATAAGGGCTTTTGTAGGTTAAGAGTGTTTGAGTGTTTATTCAACAGAAGAAAATATGTGTAAAAACTATAGACATTAAAACTCTTCCTTAGAAAAAAAAGACCCACAATTTGACTTTGAAACATATTTTAATTATTACTATTGTTATTGATAGACCATTGTTTGACAGAGGTACAGGTATCAGTATTTGGAACAGGTTGTAATGCGGTGGTGCAGCTGTGAGAGCACTTTGGTAAACCACATGTGCTGGAGAGAGTGGATTTCAACAGCACAACAAATTCATATTGATCTGCAGCACATTACTTTGCATGTGGGAAGTTGAGAACAAATACAGAAACTCAGACAAGTGCAATGGCTGCAGTGAGATCTGAAAAAGAAAAAAGGAGCAGCTCTGCATATCTCTCACTCATCTGGCCTCACATAAGTCACTGGAAATGATATTGAACTGGCTGATTTTGCACAAGAAGAGACATAATTCTCAGAGTCCAGCATGAAGCAAAGATGATGAGCCCCTTTTCTTTTCTAGGTTTGTCTGCATGGATTCATCCAAGTGGAACATCATCAGGTCAAAATGCTCCTTTTAAGCTCCACAGCTTGTTTCCATTTAAACCTGATGCTCTCCTCTGGATCATTATTTTTTTCTATGCTTATTGTTTTATGCCAGACTTTTTTTTTTTTTTAAAGACTCTTTTTCTTCTTCTTCTTCTTCTTTTTTTTTTTTTTTTACAATTCTCATAGACGAACTACTAGTAAAGAAATATACTGTATTGTGAACTATCAAAATAAATAAAATTGTTATTTACATAACATATAAACAATACTTCATCACTAAACTGTTCAGTTTTATAAGAATAGGCTACTGTATGTCTGTCATGCTTTCATCTGAGTAAATGAAGCCATGAATGAGGTTGTACAGAGCTTAAATAAATCCTCCTCCATCTTCTGAACCTTACTGCTTTGCACGAGTGCTGCTGGTTTTCTGACATCCATACTGTCATTCTCCTCATCCTGTTTGACTGCACCAAGAATGCAGTACCTTTGTGCAAATAGGTAGCCCTCATTACTTTTCATTTGGATGAAAAACATCCAAATCTGTAGCGTTTAATAGGGACTCTTGGCCTCCAACAATCATACTATTTACTGCTTTCATACCATCGGTGTTGGTAGAAATTAAGATCAATGAGCGATTGAGTGAGTGTGTGCAATGAGGAAGAGATGTCAAGTTTGCTACAAGCACCCGGATGCTGCTGAATTTTGTGTATTGAGATGTTATGAGCTAGCAGTTAACAAGGTAACAAGTTGCGGTAAAATGCACCATTATTGTCTTCATAGCAGTTTCTGTAAAATGTAAACTGTAATTCTGAAATCCAAAGTTACGAAAAGGCAACGTCTACACTGTCTGGAGCACAGAGTCGCAGCAAAAGTGCTCTCCTTAACTACTGCTTTTCCCCAAATATGTAGCTCTGATTTGACCGTTTTAGAGTGTTCATCAAGTCTACCACAGCCTACTTTACATTTCTGACCTCTATGTCTACACAAGTAATCCACCAAGTTCTTCTGTCAACAAAACTGTGTCTTCTATGAAAAAGGGAGATACATATAAAAAATGTAGTGAATAAATAATGAATAAATAAGGTTCAATAAAACATGAACATTGGTCCATATTCTCCTATTGCCATGTAGAGCTTTTTCCTCATGTTTGGCCCGGATCATCACTGAAAGGTAAACAGTCCTGTTGGCCTTTCTCGCTCCTTGAGCTCTGCAACATGTGCTCAGATGAGAGAACGTTAAAACGAAATTAAAGTCTTCCACCTCACTCCACATGTTCCCGTTGCCTCTTTTGTCTGGCTCCCAATCTTTGCCTTTTTTTTTTTCTTTTTTTTTTTTTTTTGCTCATCCACCCCATCATCAATCTGCCCTCCAGATCTTTTTTTTTTCTCCCGAGTTTTCCACGGTCCACATCTAGCATTTGGTGTGAGGATGCAGATGTCTCCTCTTCCCCCTCCTCCATACACAAGGAGGAGTTGGAAGAGGATTCTCCCTTTCAAACATCTCCTTATCCTCCTCCTCCTCCCCTCTGCCTCCTCTCTAGAAGGGTGAGGTGGGGGAGCAGATGGTGCTGACTGAACTGATGGAGATGTCATCGGAGTCCGACAGGGGGCTGGGGTCCGGGGAGGGGTCAGAGCAAGTGTTGGGGGTCAGAGAGGGAGGAACTGTGGGCAGGCCAGGGAGGCAACAGGGAGGCTCTGCCCGGCGTGGGTTCGTTGTTCTTTCTGTCGTCACAGTCTGGATCATCTGCAAAGGTGGCGGCTTCACATCCGGGTGGCGTCCTCGTCCGAGAACCTGCCCCTCCTTATCAAGAGGGGTGGCCTGGTAGAAAGAAGCAGAGGACAGCACTGTGATTAGGTTGTTGCGAGGCATAACACATAATTCAGTAGCGGAGAAGAAGACTGCTTATTATTAAGTTAGTGAACCCTGTTCAACTGATTAGTCACAAGTGGAATTAACAAAAGAAAAAGTGTCTAATCAAGTGATTTTATCAATATTACTATTTTCTTTAAGTCTTTTAATTGCTGCAAAATCAGCCAAAAAGTTTAAATTGTTTAGATATTTTGCAGTTCTATCATCAGTGATATTGTAGTGTCGCATGGAAATAGAGTGAGCAGTCGAAAACTAATTGGCATATAAAAATGGATATTTGTAAATAATTTATTTAAGCCTCTTATTAATTCCTCTTGCCACTAGAGTAATTTATAATTAGGAAACTTGAAGTCCTAAATACAGTAGGGCAGGGGATAAAGCCACAAAACACGAGCTGGACAACGAAAGCTGAGTAGCAAGTCCTGATATTAAGAAGCAGCTGGGTGGGAAGCTTTACATCGAGCAACAAAACAAAACACAGAGGTTCCAAAAGACAGGCCAGGGTGCATCATTATTTCTTTGGAAAGGCAGCATTCACAAAGAAATTGTGTAAACAAAAACTGATTATTCCAACACCAGTTTGTTTACTTTGATACCAAAGCTGTAGCTTTTGTATGATGTGGGTTAACATACACAAGCTTATATAGACCAAAAATCCACGACACTTATAAACAGCAACACAACGTAGGGCGATCCTTGGCAGGAGACAGACAACAACGATGCAGGTAATGCAGTTATGAATCCGTTCACGACAAAGAAGGGATGAGAGGGAGGGAACTAAAAAAGATGCTGTGAAAACGGTACAGAAGCAGCAGCCAACCAGCAGGGCAGCACTCAGGCGGGGTGGGAGCAGTGGGGGGGGGCTTTAATTCCAGACACAATTTTAGCTTGTTTTGATTTCTCGCTGCTTTGCGACCTTTTTGTGTCTCCATGGAAACCTAGCATACCTTATCCAGTACATGGCCGGGTGCTGGTAGAAATCCAACGACCCAGATCTCTGCATAGAAAAGCTGTCATCCAGCTGAACACAAAGAGAAACCAGCACAATCAATCCAAACACCAGTTCACATGGGAGCAAAAACTTCACTCAGAAAACTGGATCTGTCTCAAGTAAGAGTGAATTCAGAAGAAAGAAGGAACGTTGCGGAAAACTTCACACATCTGTGACAGCCACTTAACCTTCTATAGCTGTCAGTAACTGGTTTCAGAGAAACTTACGGAAATGACTGACACCCCTGCAGTGGTGTCGTTGACCCTCGGACTTGTGTTGAAGTGCTTCTTTATCTTCCCTGCTACTGACAGCTGGTGCTCATTCTCACATAGACCTTCATCCTGCATTGAGAGAGGTAGAAGAGGAAGTTGGTGTTTCTGTGGGAAAAATGCTGCAAATGAAACGTGAGCTGCTTCATAAGTTTGATGGCACTGTACGTACTGTGACCCAGGGGTGCTCCAGCACTTGGAGAGCCGTGTATCTCTGATCCACCTCCACCTCCAGCATAGATCTGATCAGCTCCTGCAGCAACAGACACGCAGTAGTGAGTTTATCTTGCTTTTTATGTAAAGCAAATGAATCTAGTCACAGTACACACAAGTGTATGATCAGTACTTGGGGAGGATTGTCACCTTGGCTGTTTCTGACACGTTGTCCCAGTATGGTAGAGGAAATTCTAGCTGTCCCATTAGTATCTGATCAAAAAGCGCCTCTTGATCATCACTGCTCCTGCAAATATGTTCATATCAAAGTGTGAATATAAAGTAAGAACATCCAAAGAGGTATAGCGGCAGTACTACTGCCAGCCAGTAGGGGGAACTCATGCACAACCTCGAGAATAACTGGTCCAGCAGAGCATCTCCAGGGTTAATGATGTTAGGACATCTACTGGCAACAATATCAGATTGCATCTAACTGAATTCCACCATCCTACACCACTGAAACTACAGTTGCATCACTTGTAGTCATATGTTGGCAGTTTGGATGTATTATATTATTCCTTATATAACTACTTTTTCTATGATTCAACTCTAACGGAAGCAGATATGAATATTATCTTGTGTTTCAGTGTTTCACGGTGGAGTTTCAGAGGACAAATAGTTGGGTAGAAGAATTTCTGTCACTGTAGGAGATTTTCTTTCCAGCTTACCCTCGAAATGGTGGGAAACCACACAGCAGGATGTAGGTAATGACTCCAGCTGCCCAGATGTCTACCTTAAGGCCATATCTGCACAAAAACAAACAAAATCAGCTCAAAACAAAGGAAGAGAAAGACTGAAATTTGCTGACTTTTCTGTAGACACCATCTCAAATACAGCTCATGCAGAATATTTGCTATGAAACTGAATTAAGACACAGGTGATCAGTGATTTATTTCTCACCCTGTTTCTGCAATGATTTCAGGTGCTACATATGTTGGGGTCCCACAGACAGTGTAGAGGGGTCCATCAACCACAGTCGCGAGGCCAAAGTCTCCCAGTTTCAGGCTTTTGCTGCCGTCTGCATGTTCATACACCTAAATACAGAAGAAATACATGAAAAAGGTAAGGGTTTTTCATCAGCTGTTAAAAGAAAAAGAAAATAGTTACACGAGTTGAGAAATAAAGCAACAGTTGGAGTAAGAGGATGACAATGAGGATTTTGACAGAAGGAAGAAGGCACAAATGAGGGAGTGAGCAGGAGGTGTGAGGGCAGCAAGGATGAGTCATCTCTCTCTGTGAGAGTCCATAGTGAGTGAAATTACTTCACTGTTCATTCACAAAGGCAGCAGGAAATGAGAGAAGATGGGGGGAGGCTGCACTGCAGCATGTTATATGAGCATTTGTAGAAAGTGTTTGAACTCACCAGCAGGTTTTCTGGTTTGATGTCTCTGTGCACAATGTTGAGGCTGTGGAGGTATTTGATGGCGTTGGCCAGATTGTAGAGCATGCCGCTGGCATCTCTCTCCGTGTATCTGTTGGCAGAGGTGATGGCGTCGAACAGATCTCCCCCTGTGGACAAATCATGATGAATATGTGGGCTGTCTGCGTTGGGGACAAGGATGATACAGGAGGGTGTTGTTTGGTGTTTTCAGGCATAAACGCAACCTGACAACTTTTCAGTTGCTGATCTTTTCTGCTGAAAAGGGTTTTTGGGAAAAAAAAAAAAAAAAAAGTTAATTTAGCAGCATGTTTTCTGTCTGCTCAGCAGCTGGAGGGATAATCTATGTCCTCACTTCTCAGCTGTATTGAAACATCTCCTCCCTCTGTCTTTAATATGTCCACTTTATTGTAATTATTTTTGTTAATTCACTCTCTTTTCTCACAGGCTTCTCTCCTTTCTCTCTCAGTTCATCATATTTCTGCGGTTTTAGAATCTTGCCCTCCTCTTACTTTTCTCTCGCTGTCTCTCTCCCAGAGTGAACTAAGTGGAGCAGCAGCTTAAAATAGGGCTGCATATTTCTCTCGTTCAGCACTGACTCAGACACACTGTCAGGGTTCAAACTCAGCAGCAGTTGTTTAAATAGAAAAACTGTCAAATGCCAAAGCTCAGCCTCTAACCACTGCATGTGCCCTTCTTTACCTTTGCTATGTAATATATGGATGCGCACACTTTATATCCTAATGGGACTGATTTAACATCTCATTCCAGGAATATTTATATACAGCTGAGAAATGAGGCTCACAGTTAGATCCTAAACTATATCAGAGTTTTGTTGTTATCTTTTAAAGTTTGTGAAACTTTTAGATTTCTCGGAAATCTAAAACATAATCAAATTTTCAATCAAGTCCTAAAATAAGAAAGAAATCCTTATTATTTAAAGGAGACGACAATGTTTTACCTGATCGCTGATTTTTTTTTTTTCAAGAAAATGATCTAATACCATTCATTTAATACTATTGGCAAAACTAAGCAAACCTCTTGGATTAGCTGGTAATATCTAAGTAAAATTACAGTCAATCATTTTCAGAAATCAAAACAAATGATGGTGTACAAAGGAAGAGCGGCAAGTAGAAAATCTCTGCTCTCCAAACAACGCAACATTGCAAACAATCACATGGAGAAACCAGAGAGCTCCTGAAAAATTGTTTAGGCAGATGAGACCAAAATACAAATTTTTTTGGTTCAAACAATATAATAATGATAATAATAATGCTACTACATCTCTTAGGTTTGTGGTAGTAGTATCATGGTTTGTTTTGCTGCATTCTTCATCAGTTTAGTTAGTGATCAACAAGGGAATGGATTAATTTTTCATTTTATTTTATAAGCACACAGAAATCAGTCTGTTTATAGAATCCCAAATAAACACAAGACAACAAGAGTTAGCGCACACGGTAAGTTTTTTTTTTTTTTTGTTTTTTTTTTAAGAATTATTAAATAAATGCATGCATGTTATATAAATACAATGTTAGCTTTGTAATGTCCAACTCAAAGTCCCAACTTAAATTGTTTGGGAGGATAGTCTGTGAGCAGTAGCCCAGAGATGAAGCTGTTCTGGAAAGAGAAATGGACTCAAATAGACGATGAAATAAACATAATTACAAACGTTTCTATGCCAAGCAATTCATTAGTTACAAGTTCTCCCTTAAATCAAATTGACTGATTCAAAATAGAAATGGACTACAGATGTCCAAAATGTGTGCATACTACAGGCTCAACTTCAACGTATTTGTTTCTTCCCTTCTCTCTCTCTCCCCGTCATGCTGGCAGCGACTGTTTCCACCTCATTCATCCATAGCCTCCTCTCGATCCTCCTACTTTGGACATGCTTGCATGTACGCACATTTCTCCCACAGATTGCCTCTCATTTTTATTCTGTAGTACTCCACGCCACAGCACGAACAGATGGATCGCATTCCTAGCTCCTGAATTATGCACAAACATTTCTTGACTCAGAGAGCAAGAGAGAGAATGAAGAATGTGAACACACGAGCGCCCGGGGCCGCAGACTGTTTCTTTCGATCCCATACTGTGAGACTTCGTCATTTGCTGCACTGGTTGATTGTTACGCCTGTGTTTCTGTCACCAGTTCTGCTTCTCTGCTCCTCTCAGTTCAAGATAATGATCTCCATCATATGTCAGACAATAAATTTATTCAGAATTTCAGTTTGGGGGGGGGGGGGGGATATCCCTTAATAGAGAAGATGTAAATATTGCATTGCAGAATAGAAACCCACCTTGACTAGTTCCATGACCAGGTAAAGTTCACTGTAAGTGTCCACCTCCTCAATGAGCAAGACAATATTTGGATGTTTGACCCTGCGGAGGATGGCTACCTCATTCTGGATCATGTGTTCCTGGAGAATAAATGGATAAGTTAATAAATAAAGCCAAATGAAACATTTATTGAGAGGAATACAGGACAATAAATGACAAATAGAAGCCTGAAAAATGCTTTCATGGATGCCGATGTGCGTCACGCTTAAACCTTTAGATGTAGTGAAAGTCAACAGTTTACTTTCTGTCTCACTCTGGATGTTTACCTTGCCTCTGCATTTGCCCTTGTTGATAATCTTCAGAGCATACTCGCGTCCCGTGGAGAGCTCCACACATTCCCGGACGACCGCAAAGTTCCCATCACCCAACATTCGCCCCACCTTGTAGCGGTCTGATATGTAGGACGGGACAGCTGGAACCTCATCCACGAGAACTTCAGCTGCAGGGAAGATGCACAAGATTTAGAGCAGCTGAAAGACTCAAAAAGCTGAACAAGTTCACATTTAGTCAGTTCACTTTTTTGTGGCAGGTCAGCATTCATGGAGCTTTTTAAAGTTCAGGCTGTCGCATCTATGAAGCACAATCTGAATCCAGTTATTAAAAGTATTTGTGACAAATGAAAAAGGGTTGAATTTTACAAATATGCAAAGATAATATGCATGTTTTGATATTTATCTTAAACAAACAACTAATCTTCAGAGCCAAAAGAGTTTTAGTAACACACCACAGACTCAGGCTCTGCAGAGTTCTCTGTAAACGGTAATCAATCTGGCAAATGGAAAATTAAATCTAGAACGAACTGGCAAATCAAAATGCAAATATATGCACTGAATGCTCAGTTTAATATAATTCATGAATCAATTTAGAGCATTTGCAATGGTCCTCTGGGCTGTCTGAACAAATAAAATCAAAGATGAAAATGTCAGATGATATTACAGCGACCTGCATCAATTTGAAAGAGATTGATCTTATTTCGTCAGCTCAGTATGAGTTTTACATCCTGCTGTTTCCAACACAAAATAAAGCAGCCTTTACAAAGTTTACCACTGCATCATGGTTTTACAGGGAGGTGGGAAGAGGAAAAAGGTGTGAGAAAACTGTGTTGAGAACAGAATGTACAAATCAGGCACCAAAGGTCACATGCTTCATCCTAACGTGTATTTGCAGTGCAAAGCCTTTGCACTGTGGAGAAGATATGGAACATGTCAGCAATATAATTTTTCCTCACCTTCAGTGATGAGTCCATCAGTTTCTTCCACTGGGCTGGAAATTTGAGCGGAAGACAGAGAGCTGGAGGAACCCTGGGAGCCCTGCAAAGAGGGGGAGGGGAGGCAGAGAGCAAGACAGTCAACTTATTTAAATCTCTGGACTGAAACTATCCTCTTAAATATTATAATTGTGACTGTAAGCTCAACTTTGTCTTGTTTTCACTTCTATGGTAGTAATGTTCTAACCTGCTTTGCATTTCTGCTTTCCTCCAGAAAAGAACCAAAGCAGACGGGACATAAATCTGAACAGAAATCTGTTATTTCTTCAGGAGCGTGTCCCTCACATCCAGGTGGGAAGAAAATGAGCTCCACTTCCTCTTAAATCATCATTCCTATCTAATTCCTATCAACCTTCAGTAAAACAGGATGAAGGTTGTGGAGAAACTAATAAAGGGAGATTCCTCTGCTTAGTAAGTAGGAGGTCATTAAGGTAATAGAGAATGGCTGAGATGAGGCCTCTGCATCTATCTAAAGACATAAACTCATTACACCCTCCACCTTGTAACCTTCTGTCTGGTTGTCATGGAAGCAGCAGGGATGGGGAGCAGGGTTCTAGTCGGGACTATAAATGAGAATCTACCTTTCTCATATTTTCTTCACTTTTGACCACCTTTATTCCGAACGCTGCTGATGGATGTAGAATCTTTTACTTTTATGCTCTGCTTGTAGTTACAGAAATGTTTCAGCACATATAGTCCTTTTGCCTACCATCTGTTTGGATTCTTCTCTCCTGCCTCACACTTTTTCTTAAAGGTCTTTGGGTTTGGATGCTTCCAGGACTTGGATAAGTCCCACCGGTGCAGCAGAAATGTGCAGTCTTGCCAAAAGACGTCACTGCTGTTTCTTGTAACCAGTGTGAATTATTGACAAGCTTTCTCTGTAAATGCCTGCACTACATATGTCATGCATGAGCCAGGCCTCACATGCAATCGCCCAGAGATGTTGCATTCAAAAGGGTGACCAGTGGTCAACACTATAATGTTTGGGGACTGATTCCTTGTTTTTAATTAATGTCTATTCTTTCAGGTGCAGGAATTAATATATTTACAGCTGTTTTTTGCATTCACACACAGGATGATTCAAATTTTGTTTCAAATAAAATAATGTCTGACAATGTACGTATGATTACCCAACAGATGAGGTTTTTATGCCAATGTGTTACATCACATGGTAAAAATTCATGAAATACAGTCCCGAAAACAGTTTTGAAGATGTCACTTAAATCACGCCATGGCCTTAAGTTTACAGTAACAGTGCAGGCCCATTACACAAAATGTGTGCCCTTATGGAAAAAAAGCCCTTGGATTGTCTACCTTAAGCGCTTTTCATGCCAGTGAGGTGAAAGGGCCACTTAAGGTACCGCCAGGATGTGCATCTGAAAACTATTTACAGAGCTGATCTGTCCTATATTCCTGTCTGAGTATCTGTCAGTGTTTTTACTCACCTTTGCTCTTGTGACCCAAAAACCACCTAGCTGAGTGTAGATGTGAGTCAGACCGAGTCTGCTTTATGTAATGTTGTGTTTGGTCGGGCACTCATCCCGGAACAAGAAAACCCACTTAATACCCGTAAAGCCGACAGCCCTCAAGTGACTTATCTAAAAAAACATCCTCATTCTCCTTTTTTTTTTTTCCCTACCGGCTCGTACGTCAACTTCTGTTGTGCCCTGATCGCACATCCACTCCTGCCCTCTACACACTGTCTCATTTTGAACTCCTTTCTCTCTCCCTGCCACAGAGGGAAACAAAATACTGTTGCTATGGAAACTGTTCACAGAGAGGAGAACAGCAGCTTATGAGAGCTCCAGTGTGGAGACAGAAGCCTATATATGGCCATTTCCTGTCTGCAGACCGAGAGGCGGGTTCAACCTTCGATGAAAATTTTGTCTGTCTTTCCTGTGTGAACACTCATGAGACAGATGGAGTGATAGACAGAGTGACAAAACCGAGGGAGAGATGGAAAAGGTGAGGAATCATGCAAAACAATGTATGTCTGTATGTCTGGTCTGGCTGGTACAGACCCTGAGATTTATCAGGAACTGTCTTATTATTGTTCGACCATCCAGCCTTCTCCCTGTTGCACAATACGACATACACTATTCCTGGCTCCTCATCTCTTCACTTTTGCTCTATGAGTCACACCACTAAAAAACACTGGCAAAACCTTTTACATCATGGCTGGAGGTACTGCTCATCAAATCTGCAATGGCAACACTTAGCAACAGAATACTGATCACAATATAAATGGGAATTGAAGGCGATAACCGTGGTTGGCCTTAAATTTAGTTTATCTTAACAGAAACAGAAGTGTTGCAGAAGAAATAATGATCGAGTCTGTACAGGGAAAGAAAGGCTGTCGAGCTGAGGATTAAAAATGTAGCACACATTTACATAACCAACTTAAGGATGTTTCCAGCTTTGTCCCGCATGCTGCCGTCTGAATCTGATTATGAGACGCATCCTGAAGCCGTCTTACTCTTTGTCTCACAGGCTGGAAGAGTCAAACCTGTTTTCTCTATTAGTTTTGTTGGAGAAATCTAATAAGACTGACATTTTTGTTTTGTCCAAGCTTGCCTTCCTGTGGCTTATAGGTACACAACATGTAAGAGATAATATTTCATCGTCTAGACAGAAAGTAAACATAATCTACTTGACTCTTATTGGCCGAGATCAAAACTCAGCGGGGAGTTCTGACTGTCTGTTCTGCTGAAGGTTTGTAATCATAATTGTGATATGCTGCAATCCCAGAGAACTGTGGGGATGTGATTAAAAGCTTCAGGGAATATAAAATAATTGGGAAGCAGACTTAAGTTGTTTTCACCCCAAAAAAAGGAACATCTGGAACAGGAGTAGTGCGACAACAGACTGATTTAAAGATAAAAATGTTAAAAAGGCCCAGAGATTATAGATTTTTTATGACAAGTGACATATTTCTTAGGTAGCTACCCACAAAACATTTGTCTTTTAACATAAAGTGATCCAGGAAAATGATCTATAATGTCAAAATAACAATATGTGGAGCGAGGTTGATAAAACCCACTCCAGTAGTTTTCCACACCTAAACCCAAACAAACAAACTAGATGTTTACAACGAGTAAACACTCCTTTTGTGATCCACAAGACTGTTTTCTTATATGTAGTTATTTAAGTTCAAGAACACAAATAGATTTTATGTACTGCTTTGAGACTATATTGGGGACAGGGGAGATAAATACACATCTGAGGCTGTGTTTGGGTGAGAACAGCTGTTCTGCTCTGCTGAAGAGTTTAACAAAGGAGAACTGTTGATAAATGGGAAAATAATCATTGCCATAATTATCTTAATCATCATGCAAACATAAGGAATACAAGGAGCATGAGAAGAAAGACCACAAAATAAAAATGAAATGACAATGAATTTAATGACTTCAACAAATGGAAATGAATACATTTAGCAAAGGAAACACAAACAGAAACAAATGAGCCAAGAAGAGCTGGCAGCCTCACATGACCAAAATCATTATGTAGATGATGAACATCAGTATATTTGCCCCATTTTTGTTATGCATATAAATATTCTGAATCCCTCAACAAAAGTATGATTATCACACACATTAAGATGTAAATATGAAGAGTTTTCAATTATTTTTAGACATAAATTGAATGTTGAAAATGTCCAGAGAAGACTTGAGAGATACAAAAGAAATAGCAGATTCTACCATTTCTTCATGTGCTGCTGCCAGTCTCTTTGGCAATTAGGGAAATAAAAATGGACAAGCCATCTAATGACATTAACACAACATGAAATAAGAAATGTGATACAGCCCCAAAAAAAGAAAAAAAGAAAAAAAAACAACAACAACAAATACATTCTTTTGTGACATCACACTCACATGGATGAATGAGACAACATTACATGTTTCATAATGCACGCTTTCTTCTTCAGGACACGCTTGCTCTCGCTCACAAAACACACATGCGCACACAAATAATTTAATAATGAATCACCCAATGCAAAAAAAGAAGTGTAAGAATGAGAGATGGAACATGCAATTCAGTGGATTTTGGAAATGAATGACTGAAGAGTGAAAGGAGGGTGTAGGTGATGTAATAACAATTAGTGCTCCGTTTTCTTTCATAAACACTCTTTCAAACAGCTGCCTGAATGTGTCACAGCTTCTGTGAGACATAGACCTGCAGTTTGTCTCGCCATCATCCTGTCAGTCTCTTCATCATCTTGCTTTAGCAATTTTCTTTGTTTATGTTTGCCACAAACCTCACTGGCTCCTTAAATCAGTGTGTGCACTTCAGGTTATTACAAATATGTGAGCGAATGTGTCTGTAGGTTTAAGGGAAAATACAAACGGAAAACTGGGCTGCTCTTTGTGAGGCACATGGCCTTGAAAGGACTGGGAGACATTAAAGGGGGGGGGGGGGGGGGGGGGTTGGATGACTTTGTGAACGTAAACTACTTTTTCATGCTTCCGTTGCCAGTTCTTAAAAATGGGTCACAGTGTCCACAGAATGGGCAAAACACACAGAATGGGCATCAATCTGCCCCTGAACAAATGTTGACTTCATGCATAAAAGTGTTGCATGTGTGAATGTGTGAGGGATTTTCTGAGCCATTTCTTTGAAGGTATGTGGATGTGTGGGATTGCAGCTATGCAAGCATGAAAGGCAAAAGGGAAAAGCCACGATGTCTGCTTATTCTGCTCGGGGGAAATAGGTTGTAATGGTCTGAACGGCGCGGGCAACCTACTTTAGGTCTGTAAGTGTTCAAATACAGACTCCATTCAGATGAAATGCTTGAATGCAACATTCACAGTGGGTCACTGAGATTATGTAGCTGATTAAAAATGTTTATATCTTTTTTCATCTTTTTAATATTTTGTTTAATCTTGCAGAGTTGTATTAGCTGAAATGAAAAAAATTAACAGATATAATCTTTATGGAGCTACGATGTGAACAGAAAGATAATTTCTTGCAAATCAAGCACAACAGAAGAACTGATGTGTGTCTAAACTTTAAGTATGTTTCGAATAGTGTTGCCCAGGAAGGGCACAAGATGTGCAAATAGTGACTTGGAGCTGGAATCGACTTTTAAAATAAGCTTATAAGTCATCTGCATGGGATATGATGAAACATAATTTCACACTGTGAAGTTAATGCTCTTTCATATGGGGGAAGTGAGAGGGGGGATGGGTGTGCGAGTGAGAACGGCTAGTAGAGAAACAGTCACAGGAGGGAGAGGGAGCTGCCAACAGAGCCAATGGAAAAGTAAGGAGTGGAGAAGGGAATTACATCGTAATATGTCTGAAGAGTGTAAGGCTGCAGAGTGGAGGGCGCAGATAATGGGCTGTGAAGCTTCCTCCCCTCCTTCCAGTCAAGCCACTGCAGGCTTCATGTAGAGTGTCAGCAAGTGCAAAGCCTGGAATAATCTCTCTTTAAGAAATACACTCTCAACTTGTGATGTGCAGAGCTAGAATTTAACTGCTGTATCAGTGGCTTGCACAACAAAGCTCATTCATGGTGGCTAACATCTGAGGAGAAAAGTTGAGGGTGGCAAAAAGATGAGCAGAGTGTTTATCTTTAATTCTTTTACTGCAAATGATTAGCTTACACACTAGTCACCTGACTAATACGTCTGCAGTTTATGGTTCCTAGAAACCCCAAAAATGTAAGCGCTTGATGCCCTTAGGCCGTTTTCACTAGTTTCACAATAATACTGCACTTCTAGTCTCTTTATAAACACCAAAGCAAGTTGGTTAAGCTTAGAGAAAGATCAGAACCATTTCCAAAACCCTGCACATCTGTGGTTTCGAGAAACGTAACATAAAAACCTTCTGCTGTGGACCACTTCCCTCCTCTAACACTCACACTTCACACGACCTCCCTGTGAAACTCCCATCCATCTGTGAAGAAAACAGAGCACTGCAATCATCTATATTAAGAAAGTGTCCCACGTTTACTCATTCAGAGAGGGGAGTTTATAAATGTGTGCACGTGGCAACCCGCTTCCTCTCAACCCTGTAATTTATGGTGACCCAGTTCCAGATGAACATTTTGCACCGTGTTCAGCTCTCAGTAGCTGCAACCCAAATTTGATCCGTTCCTGCTGCCCCGGCTGACCTTTATATCATATCGATACAAAACCTACAGCTGATGGCTTCGGAAGCCTGAGGGCCAGACTCTTCAATCCATTACTAGCTCTCATCAAATTTAGCACAAGACTGAGCTTGCCAAGCTTTATGTTCGGTTGAATTTAGTGGAGGTGGTCACTCATGCAAAAACAGTCATAAAAACACAAACCATTCAGCTATGCATGTATGCGACTTTTCAAATGTATTGAATGTAGTCTGGCATCTTTTGCTCGAGGGGGAAAGAAACGATTATGTCTGCATACATATACAGCTACAGAACATGAATCTGTCATGGAACTCAGGGGGTAAGTTGTTTGTGAGGAATCCTGTCCTATTACTGCTGTCAGAGTTCAAATAATTTAGACACTCACACATTCATGTACTGTGCGATTCCAAGTGCTCCCTGAAGTGAGAAGAGCTTTCGCAATTGGATTGACGTTCTGCACTGGGATAATGTGTTCTGCACATCCTTAAATCTCCTGAGCTTATGGAGGAAAACACCTGTCTTTAACTGCTATACTTCATCCATCAAATTCAAGCCAGCTAACTAGAATTTCCATCACAAGTATGAAATAAATAGCTGACAGGGATACATCAAGTTCCGGTCAGATTCCTTGAGAAAAACATATTACGTTTACGTGAAAGTTCATCTAAGCTTCATCGAGGTACTGCTGTATCTGTATGTGACTGCAAAAGTGTGAAGGAAACTCAGTGTGAGTGTTTGTTAAGGAGGCAGAAGGAACTAAGTCCACAGCAGGCTTAAAGTGCTTACAAATTAAAAAGCTACTGTGAGAAAAGTCTGATTAGGACTGAAGCTGATACTAAAAGCTCTTCGTCATCACTGCCAAGGACTGGATTAACTTTGATCTTTAACATGCACACGCATGCACACACAACATCCAGTAGATGAAATCAGGAAGTGTGATGTGGAATTGAAGATATTCCCTTTGAGTTGCATGCTCCTGCTCTGCACAGTCGAATTTTGTCATACAGTGAACATAATGTTGCATCTAAACCCCTCCCCCAGTAGGTCAGAACATAGATCATCATTATTAGTTCAGGTGCTTGGATGGGGAGTTGTAATAAATGACAGAAAACTTGACAAACAGAAAAAAAAAATACTGATAAAATCAACTGCACTAGTATAAAATGTGTTTCTAAATCAGTTAATCAGTTACACAAGTTGACATGTACAAAAGAAAATGACTTCTCACAGTCTCATTTTAAGCTCAGATATTACACAAACTGCTGGCTCACAGATAAGGAGATCTCCATAAGTCAGTGTTATTTGTTACAGAGCTCCAATTTGCAGATGGAGTTCTCCATGAGGAACAAAGAGCGAAGGGTCAGCATGCATGGAAATGCAATGGAAGTGTTTTTACAACTATGAACACGGATCCTAACATTAGCCTTCCATTCCCAGAGCAGCACTGGATGAGGCCAAAAGTTGATGCCTCGCCCTGTTCTGAGACGCAAAAGATGTTGGGACGTTGTGGTCTCTTCGTATTCTAGCGACTCTAAGATGTTGTCGGCCTATGCTCAGTGAAAGCTTTATCCTTTTCCTGAGAACATAGAAGGAACGCGTTATAAATTTAGTGTCACTAAAGGCTACAGGTTGATAGTGTGTGTATTATGATTGTGTGCGTTGTCTGCATGTTCTTGTCTTACCTGGCGTTGGTTGAGGCTGCCCGGGCTGGTTGGGGAGGGGCTGGGAGATTTTCCCGAATGAGGAGTGGACATCTGACTGGCTGGCATCCCATTCACTACGGGGGGGGGGGGGGGGGACGAGGGAAACAAAATGGAGAAGAGCAAAGATGAGGAGGTGAGACAAAAATAAAAATGTTCAAATAGTCGGTTCTTTAAATGTGAACTCCTGCTTCCCAGAAGAGATATATTAGTGTGTAGCAGCAGCCCACACTTCCGCCCTCAGCATCTATCCATTCACATGAATGAGGAAGAGTGGGAGGAGGAGGAGGACAAGTGGGGGAGTGAGGTAGAAGTAAAAACAGCTCTAAAATCTAGTCCACTCTTTCTTTTCTTTCTCCAAAACACAGAGCCAGTTGCACCTACTGCTGCTGAGATTCCCCAGTCAAACCAAAACTGCTCCAGATTTTAAGTGTATGGCCGGAAGTCAACAAACAACACTGCCTGTCCTCATTTTTAACCACATATTGTACTTGTGACATCAGCTTGGTCTACTTTTCCAGCTACAGCACAGCTCAAAAACCCAGCGGCATCTTCTCATTAAACAAGAACATCACATTAATCAACGTTACACCCATATCCTGTGTGTGGTCAGGCGAAAGGAGCCTAATGGCATCGTTAACCTGCCACAAAATAAGAGCCTATCATGAAAACATGAGTTATTGTTTCTTGGCAACAGCACTGTGATCAGAGGAAATAAAGAAATGTGGAGCATTTGTCTACAACAGGGAGCGCAAGTGGAGGTAGTCAAGTTTAACCTAGGAGGAAAAAAAAACCCTCCTATTTCATTATTCTGTGCCACTTCCCAGGCTTTTTACTTTAATCTTTTTATTTCTGAGTCACGTTTTTCATTAGTCTATAGCCATAAGGAGTGCTGCATGTAAACACTAATAAATCTTCAGAGCCGATCTGTCTTGATGCAGCAGATAAGAAAAAGCTTATTTCCCTGCCTTAAAAAAAAAAGTCCTTCAGTGTTTTGAGCCTTAGTTTGGATTAGCCTACAGCTTTAAGGAGTTATGCAAACAAACACATTTTTATCTTGGCCACCTCATTACAGTCCTGATGCAGCAGGTAAGTGAAAGCTATTCCCTGCCAAGATCAAAGAACTTTCTGAATTATTGAAGACAAAAGGGAGGGGGAAAAACACACCAAAGACTCCCATTGCATCTTACAAGAATTTCTATTTCTTACACGCGCTTTGAAATATTAAACACACATTGAAATGTTGTTTAAGCCGTTCCTGAGCATCTTCATTGATGAAATTTAGCATCAGCGACACGCACACAGAAACACGTTCCTCTCAAATGACACTAAGCGAGGAGGTTTCGCGACATCTCGCTGCTAAATTATTGAAAATGAAATCGGTAAAAATCGCTGTTTTGTCAAGGTCATTTATCCGAATAGAAAAATCACCTGGCTATATGCACAATTGGTGTAAAGTTTTTTGGGGGGGGGATTTGCAAAACAAACGCTGCTTCGGTGCTCCTACCTTCCACTTCCAGCATGATGAAAAGCACAGTGTTAGTCCAAAGCGGCGGAAATGAGAAGAGCAGCACCTTTTGTACGCGCTCGGTCCGAGTGTGGTAGTAAACTGTGGTGAATGGGAGACGGAGCAGCGCTGTACTACACGGGGAGGCGGAGAGGCTGCTTGCGCAAACTCTGACGCGCGCAGGGAACAGAGGGAGAGAAACAGAGGGGGATAAGCACAAAAAATACACAGAATTTTTGGGATATTTTTGCCATTGTCTTCTTTGCTTCAGCGCCAAAAAAAAAAAAACATCAAGGCTGAAATCTGGAAGCCATGGATGGATAAGTGTCGACTGAGAGAATGTGGATTACAGTCTGCAGTGTCTCATAATGAGGCTGGAATGGTCGAGACTGGCTCCATAAGCTATATTTTACCCTGCTCAAACATCTGAGGTCATGTAAAGCAGTTTAAACTAGGTGTTCTACCTAACCCACAAGAGCCAGAAGCCTCCTATCCACGTTAGAAGGAAGGCTATAACTAAACACCAGCATTGGATGTCACTGTCAGAATGACTGAAATGTTCTTCAGACAGAACAACATTCACTCATGAAGGGATCTGTTCAGGAGCAAACATAGCAATCTAGCTGCAATGCAGCTACAAAAGCTGGTGTGTTCGGGCTTTTTTCACACCTCCTGTTAAGCACATGAAGCATTTTCACACTTGCTGCCTGGAAATTTTTCAGACATCACCTGGAGGAGCTGTATGTGAGAACACAAATGTCCAAACCGGTCAGATCAGACACAGCATGCAGATTCTAGTCAGCTTGCAAAGTGCAGAATGTGGGATTAAGCCCAAGTGTCAATACAGCAGGTCACTGTCTGGAGAAGTCAGGGTAGGAAAAGTGAATGCAAATGATGTATCCGAGGCATGTTTTTCCCTTTTCGTTTTATCCAGCCTTTTTTGTGTTCACCACAAATATCATTCCAGAATATTTCTACGAATGACAACATATCTCAAACAAACAACCTTGGGTTGTTTACTTTGTGTGGATAGTCAGCTGCAGAGAACTCAAGATCTGATCCTGCTGCCAGTCACAATAAAAAACAACAAAGAATCACACAGTTGGTGCCACAAAATGGATATTTTTTTCTTATATTTTCTTGTTTGTGTGACACTAGCATGATTTTACATAATTTCATGAAACTTTTACAAAAAATAATTTTAAGAGGCAAGAAAAATGACTCATTCAGTCATCAGTCAGTCAGTCATTTTCTGTACCGCTTATCCAGTTCAGGGTCGCGGGGGGTGGTGGGGCCATCTCAGATCTGTTCAGAGGGGGGAGGGGGGGCGGGGCGCGGTGGTCGCCGGCCGGGCCCGGCTCATTCATGAATCCCAAATTGGTTTTATGGTTCACCGTAAGGGTTCACCCAGAGTTTTCCACATTTTTTTTTCTTGTTTTCAGCAGCTGTTCTACTTTTTAGTTAAGAGGAAAAAAAAAAAAAAAAAAAAGAAAAAATTAATATAAGGAGAAAAAAAAAAATAAAAAAAAAAAAATAACCAAAAAAAAGAAAAAAATAAAATAATAGAAAGAAAAAAATAAAAAAAAAAGGAAGAAAAAAAAAAAACAAAAGAGAAAAAGAAACCAAAAAAAAAAAAAAAAAGATACAAAACAAAAAAAAAGAAAAAAAAAGAAACAATCCTTTAAGCATATCTGTAGTAGCCACTTAGGAGCCTCTGGCAGTCAGTTGATGCTCTGATGGGGAACAAAAGATTATTTTGACCATCATTACAGCATTTAAAGAAGCTATATTATGAAAAATAAACTTTTCAGAGCTTTATTACCATGCCATAATGTTAGTTCCTCATCAAAAACATCCTCAAAGTGCTATTTTGCATCATTAAGGCATGTGTGAGAATTCCTTCTGAAAAAATCTCTTAAAGCTGTAGCCCCTCAAAAACCTGTAAAAAGCCCTTCCAAATTTCTGACCTCGTGATGTCACCTTGGAGGTTAGTGACCTCCTTCAAGAATTGCTGACCTGCCCACTCTGTCTGAGGAAGAAGTAAACAGCCTGCCAGAAGTTACTAGAAGGAGACTCTCTCTGAGACGGGCAACCATCAGCTTCTACCATAAGTTTTGCTCTAGAGTTTAGAAGAAAAGTTTCTGTTTTTTTCTTTTACATTTTTTGCTCTAGATGATGTCGAGTTGGAAAAAAATGTGTCTGGTTGCAATCAGCATGGGAATTTATCTGTCATACCAAACGATGGATCTACTCACCAGAAGTGGTTAGATTTTGTCAAGAACTTTGTGTCTGAGAACTAACACAGCAGAAATAATTGGGGATTATGGGCGTCGTGGGCTTGGGCGCGGAGGACCCAGGTTCGATTCCCCGACACGACCCCTGGGTGTACCACTATGTACCACTGTGGATCCCTGAGCAAGGTCCTTAACCCCCCACCAACTGTTCCCCGGGCGCTTTAAGTAGCAGCCCACTGCTCTCTGATACTCACAGTACAGAGATGGGTGAAATGCAGAGCCCTAATTTCCCCTCGGGGATCATACAAGTATAACAAAAAAAAAAAAAAACATGTTTACAGCCTGGTTCAAAAAATCATTTTAGGTTTAATAGGTCAAGTTTGCCTTCATGTCAACTGTGAGGGAGGTGATTTTTTTTTTAACTCACTCATTTAGGTGTTATTTACTGTAATCTTGAAATAACACATAATTAAGGGCTGTCATTAAAAAAAAAAAAAAAAAAAAAATGTCCTTCTGATTGACATGCGGCAGACTGGAAGCCCGGCCTGCCAGCTAGTGGCTCCTAGTTAGCTCATTGTTTGCTCTCGGTAAGGTCTCAGTTTGTAGCAGAGTAAGAAAACAGTGATTTAGCCAGATAATGGCAAGTCTAAGCGTGTCTTACCTTTACTTCGCTACTTAGGGGGCTAATCTTTGTTAGCTCCTGTTATAGTAGTTTCGAGTTAGCTTGGTTAGCCTTTAGCCCAGAGTACGTCAGCTGTCAATCATTTGCCCCAAGG
Organism: Atherinomorus stipes; assembly: GCA_023101725.1. NCBI lineage: Eukaryota > Metazoa > Chordata > Actinopteri > Atheriniformes > Atherinidae > Atherinomorus > Atherinomorus stipes. Next base: position 87,295 of record JALJCO010010894.1, read on the forward strand.
CCACGCTTTGCCCATTTTAGTATTTTCCGGAAGTGACGACACAGGCGACACGGCAAGATGGTGATGGTAGGACACGCCCAACTGGCTTCACTTTCCCCTACGCAGACAAGACCGGATACAACGTCCATATTTTCTACAGTGTTTGGTGTACCACAACACGGGCTTTGGTGGCTCAGTGCAGTCAAGTGTTTTACTTCCATATTGAAAATTAGCCACATAAAAAAAATGATCTTTGACACCAAATTAGGTATCTACTTACAGTGGTGAGGATAACAATATTTAGCATAGATATATGCCTGTAGTTGACTTTTGGAACATTTAAAAAAGCATGATATGGCTCCTTTAACTTCCTCACCATGCACTTTGAAAAAGGAAAAATTCTGACTGTACTGTCAAGATTGTAATCAGACAGATAGTGAAGAAATGACCCCCTTCCATAATGTCCATCAACACAATTCTTAATTTACATTAGCAATATATTGATTAAGTGTTTTTAAAAAGAAGAAGAAAATGGACTCTAAAAATGTGATATGGGACTGAAATTCTGTGACACAACCCAATACGTGAAACCAACTGGTATTTTTAAGAGAACCAACTGGTTGCCAGTGTTACTAAAAAAATAAAAAATAAATAAAATAAATAAATAAAACAACAACAAAAATAACCGAGTCACAGAATGCTCTTTAAATGTCATTTTTAAAAGGAACATTTAAACATAGGCTGCACGTGCTGTAGCCTTTAAGAAGCAAACAACTCAATCCCCTACTGAGAGTGTTTACTGAGATCAGTCACGAAGAATGTGACTACTGAGAAGACAGGTAGAAAAATAGAAATAAAAAGATGTTAAATAGAAAACAAAAATACACGTAAGGTTCAGAGATGGACTCTTCATGAAATCTATATGCTATGAAGCTTCTGATATTTACACAGTAAACATCAGGTCATTTTCCTTCTAATAGGGAGGGGAATGAGAGGTTGAAGGACTCAAATAATAGGAACTGAACTGCTTAATTTATACAATTTTCTTCATGTCAAAAAGAGGTCTGCCATCAGCCCGAGGTTAGAGTAATATGGTTATGGTTAAGAAAATCTAATGGCTTGCCTTAAAATAAACATTTTCACATCTAATGCATGTTACAGGTCTGCTTTTTCTAGCCATAAGACACAAATGTGATGCAGGCACGAAACGAACCACCCACTAAAACTTGAGAAGTTGTACTGGGTGTCAAGAAAATTACGTATGATTTCTGTTCATCTGCAAAAACACAATCATTTCCATTTTTGCCTATTTCACATTTTCCAGCTAGACTATTTTCCAGGTTAATGTGGGCATGATGCTTGCTGAAAACTTTAAAAGAAAGCAACAAACAATGACAAATAAGAATACATAACATGTACCTATTTCTCGATGTTTTAGTAGAGAATGGCAGTAAACTGCTGGAAATGTTGAAATGAAAAAAAAAACTTGCTGTAAGAGTGGATTAATGTACATAGAGTAGATATGTAGCTTATATTTAGGTTCTAGCAGCCTGAGGGGAATTCTTCTATTCTTAGTTTATTATATCTGTACATAAGCTAAAGAGACAATCATGAGTCAGCTCAAATATTTTCAATAACAAAGTAGAAAACAAGAGAGTGCAGCAAACTGTCTGAAGCTGTACAAGTAATTAATGTGCAACGCAAAGCACAACTCAGGCTGATGGGAATGAATTCATAAGAAATAACCATTTGACCTGATGATGCCGCAGGAAGCGTTAAATTAGGGAGCATGTAGTTTTAGAATTTCCATAAAAATAAAAGCGGAAAAAAGATTTGCCTAAGGGTGACGCTAGAAGGAAACACTCACAATGACTGGTTTATAAAAAATGGATCAAGTCACCCCTTGGCTAGTGGACAATGGTTTGAAGCCTTAAAGCAATACTACACAAGTTTCCAACTTTAAAATCTCTGTTTCTGACTCGTTTCAATGCAAATTTCTGGAGCCATGTTTGCACAAAATTTCCCAGGGTTGAGAAACTCGTGTTCCAGCCCAGGGCATCATGCGATAGCTACATTTTGCTTTATAGACACTGCATGCATGCCAGCAGCTGGATATCATCACACTGGCTGTTTTTTGTTTGTTTGTTTTATGATTTAGCAATAAAACCCAAGAGGATATGGAAACAATAAGAGCGAAAGTGACAGAACATGGAAGATGGGAGGCATGATAAAACTGGCTTTTTTTTTTTTTTTTTTTTTTTTAGAGAGAGCGTTCAGAGAAGAGACAGGATATAAGACAGATGCTGAATCAGCCTTCAGGGGGCGCCACAGTGTGAAAATCTGCCAAGGTTCAGGTGATGCTGCTTTAAAGTTATACCGCGTAACTTTTGACCACCAAACCTGTAACTTCCCACAGGTGCCACAACTGTCTCAAAATTAAACGGTCTCAGTCTGTGTTTTGGAAAATGTTGCAGACCACTTTGAAAAGCTGATTTTTCAGTCATCAAGCCATTAATCAAAGCGCTTCAGGTTACATGATCCAATGAGAGACGGCCCGCTCCTGAGAAGTTACAATGCCTAGTTTTTGAGAATGACAGCCCCCCTTGGAGCAACGGCATGCATCAAGTGCTCTATATTGACCGCAGAAATCAGCTATACTTACTTATATTAATAATAATGCTAGAATATAATGTATCATAATATTTGGCCAACATTGGGTTCAAAAGTTACACGGTATCACTTTAAGTATGACATTCTGGTCTCTGTCATCTGAATTTCCACAAAACTTTAGACAAGCCAAACATGGTCATCTGCTAGTGTGCAAAATTGAGGTGGGGCAAGACATATGCATATACTAAATGGGGAAAAGGTTGCTCTAATCAAGCCATTTTAAGACCATGGGAGTTGGGCTATAAGTATGCAAATAAATTGGGTAGATACATACCAACGCCATCCAAACTTTTCCATCGGTGCAGCAGAGAAGTCAAATAAATAAACCTATGGATAATGTTAGTTTGGTCTCATTTATGACCAGGCTGTGACCTGCAGCCTTTCTGGCTGACACAGACTGTAGACACGAGTGATGCAGTGGTGGGAGAAGTGAAAGATGAGGTTTATTTGATGTTATCATGAATTGTAGTCCTTATTGTAAGGGCAATAAACCCTCACTAATAAGCAGCAGCAGGCATCACCTATTGAAACACTTTTAACCACACAGAATCATTATTTTCTTCTGCACCAAACACAGAGGGAGCGTTTTTCAAACTTATCGTCACTACAACATTTTTGTCTGTCATAGATCATGGAGACATTAGCCATGTCTCAAACCGCGCACTTGCCCCAGTGCACTGGAATTCAGAGCGTCGTGAAAACAGTGTACTTCGTCTGTAATACACACTACTGTCGCTAAATGCTGACCCGAATAGAGCACTGCACTTACAGGAAGTGACGGACTAGCATGGCCTGCTGATGTGAGCAAACTCTACTGAACCGGTATAACCGCGCCCTCAAACACATGACCAGATCATAACTGTCATCGGGGGAGTGAACAGCTTAGTAGCATTCTAAAATATACATTAGTAATAATTATGTCTAAATGATTTCATAAACATTACTTAAATCAGTACAATACTGCCTCCGCTGCAGCAGGGGTCGCCCCCGCTTCGTTCTCTGCCATTATTCAGCTCTGAAAACAGTTCAAAAGTCCCGTCTCTTCCGCTACATCAGCAAGATGGTGTCCATTTAGCGCGAGTAGTGTGCTTTGTTTTGCACTGGATTTTTGACCGGTATCAGGGCAACATCCTGGTATTTTCAGAGCACTGAATTTTTGTTGAAACCATACTTGCACTCAAAAGTAGTGTACCATGTAGTGCACTTCAGCACAGTGTCTTCATAAGACTCACACTGTTTATCATGCTTCGCTGAGATTTATTACAATCCTTGACACATTATTGTGAACTATATTCCAGGCCATCTATTTTAATCATTTGTATTGTATAACTGTAACTTGTATAATGTAACTGTTCTGTAACTTCTGCTGCCTCTTGGACTCCTTGAAAAAGAGGTTTTTAATCTCAATGGGACTTTCTCCTAGTTAAATAAACGTTAAATAAAATTTTAAAAAGATACGGCATGCTTTAATTTCAGTAAATATATCTAGCATGATGTACTGGCAATCTTGCAGGAAATGCACGTGTACAACCAGTGTTCAACCCCACAACAATATTCAACACATCAATGAGTTTAAGTGAATGGGTAGCAGCATCTTTTGATCCTGCACATCTCAAGCAAATGCATCTCATATTGCCTTTTATCTTCTGACACAACCCTAATTACAAACAAACTGAAGAACATCAGGTTCTCTCATCTTCTCATCATTCCACAAAATATTCAACATGTTCAGCAAAATAATAGTTTTCTTTCATTTTTCTCACATGAGCAGAAAAATAGATTTAATGCAGTTTTAATGAATAAAAAGCTACTTGGTTGAGGGTGTCATTATTCCTTTGAAGAAAAGCTTAATTCTGTACGGGCCATGAAATAGGTTTTGTTGTTTTAAGGTTGTGCAATTAATCGAAATTACAGTACAGTCCCTTCCACGCGGCCCTACAACCTACACTCATGCAGCTGAAGAGCAAAGGAGGTGTGTTGTGCTTTGCACAAAATATCAATAACAAAGTGTTTTTTGACAGAGAAATGCTAAATAAATGCATCGTGTTACTTAAAAAAAATTGTCTGAATAATTGTAATTTAAATATTAACCCAAATAATCGTGATAATGATTTTCTCCATAATCAAGCAACCCTATTTTGTTTTGATTTCTGCTTTTTGTTAAACTCTGTGTGCTTACTGATTTTCAGTAAGTACTGTCTGTCTGCAGACATCATATATTTACAGTTCAGGAGCTGCCTCAACCAGCAGTGGTTCATCGGGAAATGCGCATTCGTGGTTAAGTTCCTCAACATCCTGTAGCCACAAAACCCTCCCAATCACACAGAGCTGCTTGTGACATAAAGCGAGAGGTGAGACCACCAAGGATCAGAGTGATGCTAGCTGACACCATCTGCACTTCCCGGGTAATTTTAGCAGACATGAGGCATCAGCAGAGAGACAGATGGTGAGAAGAAAAGAAACTATGCTTGAGTGCTAAATGTTTTAACACATTATTTTGGGTCTGTGTGTATATGTACACTCAACTGGGGGGTGTGACATCATCTCAGAATGAAGTCTGGCGGAGGCCCGGCATCCAGCCCCCGCATGACTGAAAGGAAGACTGATGCCAAATCAGATACTCCATGAGATGAGAAGGGAATACCTGACGTTTCTTCCAGGAGAACTGGACTTCATACATCAACACATTTTGCATAATTTTCTTTTACTTTGAGGCTCTTGATTAAGATATAATGATCAAATGTGGAAATTATAATTCATTAGTTGGAGCCGTTCAGTAGGAGTCACCAAACAACAGTAAAACATGGAGGTTTCTGAGCTCTGATCTTCAATAATGGAGAAGAAATCTGCTTGAGAGTACACTGAGAAGTTAGTTATCATTTCAGACAGACACTGAGTTTATTTAAACCAACATAAAATATGAAGCAGGATTAAACAGGTTTGCACTTCTTTTTGCCCCATTGTTTTTGTTTTTGTTTGTTTGTTTTTTTGATTGATTAGTTTTATTGTGGTAAATCAAAACATTACAATACCAGAAACAAATAGAACATTACAAACCAATAATTTACCAAAAGAAAAGTGTAGGCTGAAGCCAAGGCTTATAATTGCCTACCCTATTCATTGACTCAGCAGTCTGCAAAACAAAATATCTTCTGTACAAAAGATACAAACAGATATATAAAGATGTAAGCAGTCACTTTATAAACAGTAAAACGTGCAATCAAATCATCAAACATGAAAAATAATTGTGAAAGTTATTTATGGTGTCTGGTCTCTTTGTAAAACTTGAAACAGCCTTGATGCATTCATCCAGAGATCTGATTTATGCCTTGATGTGTTTTGTTTTGTTTCGTGACACTATATGATTTCATGCATGAGTGTTTTGCAGATGGGCAGGAAACGGGAGGTTACATGTACCGTATGTAACTTCACTTGACGACAGTCCTCAGCTTCTGAATATCAGCTTTTTGCTTGTTAAAACAAAAATGTATTTTATAGTAATTTCATGAAATGTAGCAGGACTTGACTTTTGATATAATAAAATAGATTTGTATTAAGTGCAATGAAATGTTAGGATTAATTACAGCAGACTGAAACAGGCTTCGATGTAGTATTTAATTTTTAAGGGAAAGGACACCTAGGTGAAATCAGCTTGTCCAAAGGCAACTCTGTCTCTTATGGAAGTATGTAATAACTATGATATGCTTTTCTCATTCTTTCTTTCTTTGGCCACTTTCATTTTTAGCTGTGTGTGGTATAATTGTATTTGCAGTGACTTTTAAAGCCCATCCAAAAGGCACAACCTAAAACATCTTGGCATGGATCAATATAGCTACTATCCATGTTTATGTGAAACTGGGCAAATGAAGGAGACTCTGGAGAACCACAAAATATATTAACAACATCAATGTTTACTGACAGGAGCTTGATAGAGGAAAATCAAATACATAATGACACAGAAAAGCACCGAAATCTTTCCAAAGAATCAGCAATTCCTTCCAGTGAGGAAAAGACATCTTCTACATCCAAGTTAGACGTCCTTTGCCCAACTCCAGCAATGATGGAGAAGCATCTCCCCAGAGACGTTTTATGAAGACAATTATTTCATACAAGGCTGAGCAAGAAAACTGACACTATTCACATAAATCCCACCTGCAACTACCTCTGCAGAGAGAGAAAGCAAACTAAAGGTAGAGATTTCTTTAAACTGATTAAGTGCACAATCATTGATGATTGATTACCAATCATCAAAAAGCTCATACTGAAACTGTGAAAGAGAAATAAAACATTATTGCTCATTTCCATCACACTTGTGTAAATGCCAGAGTCCATAACTTATCAGGACATTATTCATGTAACTTTTACTTGATGTTAAATAAGAAAATAACAAAGTTACGGATAATCAATATTGGCTTTTTTACCATTATCTGATATTGTCCAACCCTTATTTCCCAATATCAATACATGCAGACAACTGTGAGGTTGTATCTCTCATATTTTCAGAGATACAACTATATGCTGCTCTGAGTGCAAAGATCCCAAAATATCCTTAACTCAGCCAGAGGAGTTCATTTTGGACATCTGGCTGCCATCTATCAGATACTAGCAGGTATTAGCCTGTTTTTTTAACCAATAAGCAGCTTCAAAGCAAGTCAGTCTGTAGCAGCAGCAGCTGCACCGTAGTCACATGACTCTAAAAGGAATGCTGGGATATGAAGTTTTTTCCAGAATAACAGGGACGTCTACATGCTGGACTGGTGCTAACGGAACAAGATCTTGTAACAGAACAACCAAATCTCGTGGGATTTTGTTAGTAAAAATATCGTCCCACAGTCCAGACTGGAATGTGCTACTGCACTTCATAAAAAATGAAATTTAATCATGGATGCATTTCATTGTCTTTATTTGCACTGCACACCTAACCTTTCTTCAACATCAGAGGGAAACACACAACTTGTTGGGATTTAGTATAATAATGAATAATAATAAAATATTATTCCCAATTAGAGTGGCAATTAGGAAATGGTCTATTTAACAAAATGGTCTGTTTTCAAAACAAAAAGATGGAAGACTGTGTTGTTGGGAAATCTAGTATTTGTCTCCATTCAGTCAGGAGTAAGCTTCTTCTGGATGCTGCAAGTTTACAGCTGTGTGCTCGGGATAAGATCACTTTTGGTGCTCTAAATTAAAAGCTTTCTAAACTGCAATTTAAAGATTATTTTTCTTGACTGCTGTCAAAAATCCATATTTAATCAAGTGATTTGCTGCTGTGAAACAAAGGGACAGTGAATACTTTTCATCCAGTAAATTTTCCAATTTTCTTTTGATTTTACAGTGTAACACCTTCTGAGTGCACTCTGTTTCTGTGAATGTGTGATTTTCATCATTTTCCTCCCCCTCTGCTCTTCAGCGGCGTCTCGGTCTCAGCTGCAAACTTGCACAGTGAGGGGCAGTGAGGCACACAGAGGGGCACCAGGTGGTGTTTGACAGCACATAGTTTTCTGCTATATGCCCTCGCTCCCGTAGTCTCTGTCTCAGAGATAATTCACACTTCGCATCTGCTCTGTGCAGAGCTTTGGTCTGGCTTATAAGATGGAATTATTCTAGGTCTGCGATGGCTGGAGAGAAAATAAACATGGGACTTCAGAACTGTTTTCAGAGGACCTGAAACCTGATATAAGTTTAAAACTAACCAAGTCTATTATTGTGTTCTGGTGGTATGAATGAGAAATAATTAAATGTATCTAAAAAAAGACAGATTTTTTATATGATGTCTAAAGTATCATGGAATTTGCCGACTCACCTACAAGCTTTAAAGAAGGACAGAAAGTAACAACACATTTTGTATTCCTCAAGAAGCAGCAAATTCAGAAGCAGCAGGTCACCATCATTTTTAGATTCATTCATTCAGTCACAACTTAAAACATTTAAATGACCTATTCCTAGTTGATATAGGATGAAATTCCCTCTGTTTTTACCATGAGCTGTTGCTCTTTGTAAACATCGGTAAAATATTGTGTAATTTCATGTCTCAAGTTCCCGACCACCACTGAAATTAATCCAGCAAACTGGTTCTCAACCCAGTTTTTAATGTCATAAATAATATGTAATAGAATAATACCATATTATATTATTACTATTAGAATGACAATATTCTAATATCATGTTATAATTACATGTAATTATTATATCGTAAAACAAAAATACAATGATGTTATTAATACAACTAATCTATAGTTTACCTTACAAGCTGGCCTCACTTGTAGGCCTGGGACGATAAATTTTGCTGGACGATATATTGTCCCGCATATTATTGGCAATAAATCGACATCACCAAAACCAAAATAACCACTCTTAGTGTTAATATGTTATAATAATGCAAGTACATCCTTTCAAATACAACAATTCAACTTTTATTTCTCATTGGAATGTCCAGAACGAAAACTTTTAAATATCCGAAATAAACAAACAAACAACAAACAACAAAATAAAATAAAAATGACTCCCAGGCTTTTCAATAAGCGTTTCAAGCTTCTTGAAGCTCACTTGCTGCGGTCTGTGTATGTACCAAGGGGCAAACTCCGCCTCAGAACAGTGAAGCTCGCTAGCTTGTTGGAAATAGTGTAATCCTCCCTTCATCCGCTAGGGGCTGGCTCCAAGAGCGAGCAAATCCCCATAGACTCCCATGTTAAAAACGCCAACTTCACAGCAGAAATAAACAGGTTTACAGCCTGGTTCAAAAAATCATTTTAGGTTTATTAGGTCAAGTTTACCTTCATGTCAACTGTGAGGGGGTGAATTTTTTTTTTTATAACTCATTCGTTTAGATGTTATTTATTCTTCAAATTACACATAATTAAGGGCGTGTCCTTATGACAGACCGGAAGCTCCGCCTGCCGACCGGAGGCTCCTAGTTAGCTCCTTCTTTGCTCTTAATAAGGTCTCAGTTTGTTAGAGTCGCACAACGGCGGTGTTTAGTCAGCGAATTGCAAGTCTAAGCATGTCTTACCTTAACCATGCCGCTTAGGAGCCTTATCTTTGTTAGCTCCTCTTAGTTTCGTGTTAGCTCAGTTAGCGTTTAGCCCACAGTACGTCAGCTGTCAATCATTTGCCCCGCGGCCGCGCTGTGCCCATTTTAGGATTTTCCTGGAGTGACGACGTACGTGACACGGCAAGATGGCGACGGTAAGACACGCCCAACTAGCTTCACATTTCTCTATTCAGAAGAGACCGGAAGCTACGTCCAGTAATTATATACAGTCTATGGTATGTACGTGTGCTGGTGGCTCCGCCCCCTCCCACAGATACAAAGATCCTGAATGACTGACAGGATGCTTCACTCCCTTCATTTCATACTAAGCCACAGATGCGTTCAGGTGCTGAGACGATGCACAGAGTGAACCCTCTTGTGGATCCAGTGTTTTTGGAGGCGAGAGATGAGGAAAACAAACACAAGCATGCACATGGCGATATATCGAGGCTGGAAAAATTATTGAGTTCATTTACATTTATTGTGCAATTAACTGATTTATTGATTATTGTTCCAGGCCTACTCACTTGCAAGGAGTTGGCAGCACTTACCACATCAGTGCCTTGTAAAAGTCTGTTTTCCCTCTCTGGGTTTATTGTGCAGAAGAATTGAGTTTCCTAGTCACCTGAAAGTGTAACAAATCTTGTCTGTCTCAGCAGCTGGCTTGCTTCAACAAAATATAAACATATATATGTTTGGTTAGACTGCTTTTTTTGTGTGTGTAAATTTCTTAAGGTATTGGGTTTACTGAGCATGACTGAGTAGTACATAGACTAGTGCTGGTCTGTTTTATTGTCACTATGTGAGTAAATAAAACACCTCATTTCTTTTCTGGTTTTCTCTTGTTCCAGTTTCTTGAATTTATTAGACAAATTTGGTCCCACAAGACTAAAGGGATGTTTTCAAAGAATCCTGAAAGCCACTTTGCTGCTGATAATTTAGCTGAATTATTCTGAACTATTTTTCATGACTAATAAATCATATCTGATGTGGGGCATTCTGAAAAGTTTCAGGTACTGAGCATTATTAACCTGAATATTTAACAGGCTACCATTTTACTCTTATTTCCTGATTCATCATGATTTACTACAGAATCAGTAGTAAATCAGGGGTGAGATTGGATTCCATTCAGTAGTATGGCAGCAACAATTCTTTTAATTCCCTGACAAAATGAAAAAAAAAAATTCTAAACAAAAGTAGTGTAGAAAAGCAACAGATCCATGAAGGTCAAGCAGCAAATCTATCATTTTCCTGCATTTCACTTAACTTCCAATTCAGCTGTCATAAACAGGTGATGTTTTAGCAAATAAATACAAAACAGCCAATAACAATCCAGGAGCAGTGGATGATGATAAGCTGGAGGTAGCACCAGAAGGGAAACATTTCACCAAACTGAAACAGCAGGATGATCTGACTCAGGGTTCCAGCGGGGACAGAGCATCAGGCAACACCGTTCTCCTCTGCGGGCCATTTTACAGGAAGTCACTGCCATATATGGCTGTTACAAGCTATTGTGTCTGTAACTACATGCTCTTCTTACTGTGCTACATTTCCATAGCAACAAAGACAAGTCCCCCCCCCCCCCCTCAGCCCCCCACCTTGACTCGTTTTCTCTTGCTCTCAAACACACACACGTTTGTATACACCTGCACTCGCTGCTGCGAGGGAGATCAGATAGCGTATGACTCACTCCCATAACCTTTTCCCCAAAGTTTTCAAGCCGTCAGCATCCAGAAGCTTCTGCATCATTGCCCCGTCTTTTCTTCTCCTCCTCACTTTGTCTTCCATATCTTAATGCAAAACAAATTTTGCTCATCAATCTGCAATCACCACCGGCATCTTGCTCAGACAACAAGTAAAACTAATTCTTTCAGGGGGATTTCTTGTTGCATCACCCTTTAAAATCACCCCCAAAGCAATAGATCTCTGCACAGTCAAACCATTAAATAATGACGGCGAGAATGAAAAGTTGAGTGTGCTGTTGCATAACTAGGTCGTCACACAAATAACCAAAGCTCAAGCTGTGCAATGGGGAAAAGAATGAGCTGATATTTGGTAAAGCTGGAAAACTAATCACTCAAGTCTCCAAGAGAAACGAGCAGGACCTAATGTTTGGCACACATCAACACTGGTGCATTAACAACAGCTGCAGTCAGTTCTTGGAATTAATACTCTGTTTGTCAGTGCGTTTGTTTACTGATGCCCGGAAAAAGAGTTTGTGGTGTGCTGTCAGGCACAAACAATGGATCAGGTATGAGTGCAAGCTCTCACCATTTCATTACATTTCATTAGTATGTCAGTTGAAGAGCGGCTTGTGGGGAGCTGCAGGATTGAGTCACCAGCCTCTCTCTCTTTTCCTCTCATCCTCACTCCATCTCTTCTTCTTTCTTTTTACCTCTCTCAACCCTGTTTGCATTTCTCTCCACTCCCTTGTGAAATCATTCTCATTTGAATTCATATTCAGCATGCAATGAGACACAGCTTACATATGCGCACACTCACACTTGCCAGACACTCTGCAGAACTCTGATTTCATTGCACTGTTTATTCATACTATGCTGCAATGCTTGTGGAAGTAATGAGCCTGAAAATACTAAACAATCAGATGAGAAAGCATTAGGACGCAAACAACTTCCAACTATGTCCACTGGGTCTGAGACACTGTGTACATTTTTCTCGCATTATCACAGATGCGAGGATACACAAAAACGCGCACTGCATTAAAAAGAAGGGAGGGGAAAAAAAAGGAGGGAAGGAGGAGAAAAAAAATGTGCTGCCTTACCAGATGCCGGGGATTTGCTCCGACGTGATTGGATGATTGTCCTGGGGGAGCATCGGTTCAGAGAGCCTGACATCTTTCCATAGGTCAGTGACTTCATCATACGGGACTCTGCAAACACAAAGATCAGACATGTAGAGCTTTTCAGGGACTATTTGGTAACCACAAATTCCCTTCCGACTATTTACTTCATCTACTCTAATGGTGTCAAAAGTCCACAAACAGAAGTGTGCAGAGTTTGAGTCATGGAGGTCTGATACTTGACAGACACACAGTTCTGATAAATGAGCCATGTGGTAGTACTTACACACCCTCTTTGCCTCCTTCAACCCCAAACTATCCTCTTCTCCTGTTCATTACCCCAGCCCCATTATAGCTCATTAACATTTTGAGACTAGAGAGGGAAAACGGGAGAATGCACAGCTTGCCACGTTTGCTTTTGTCTTCCTCTACATGTGTGTGTGAATAAATATTAGTGTGTATGTGCCTTGTGTGGCAATCACTGTTGTCCGGTGATCAATGTAGAAAGCAGAGTGTGAAAATGATGGCAGCGCGCCAGAGTTGAAGCAGGGGCGATAACAATAATGATGCTTATTGGAGGTGAACTTGTCTGCAGCTCTTACTCCGACTGTCTCTCTGTCTGTCTCATTAGTTGTATGTGTGCCTGTCTGTCTGTTCCCGCGTCTCGCTCTCCGTCTGCTCATAAACTGACACTCATCTAAAGGACTTACTAAACATCCCATTCTCTGCCACACAGTCAGGCACAAAGAAATCCCAAGTTCCCTGCTGAGAACAAAATGAAACCCCAACCTTGATCACCACTGAAAAGTCGGTCAGCAGAGATTGAGAAGTGAACCTTTCATTCTGCAATGAACTGAAAATAATTTTGGAGAAGTAGGGTTTTAAAATGCAGCTCTCATCTGCTAAATCAAGACAAACAACATTTTGCTCATGTAAAAGATAGTTTAGAGTGAAACATGTTTTGTCTCCCAGTTATGATGCATGAAACTTGACTTGTGATGCAGAAATAAAACGTTTTACTGCACTACAACAGTGGGCATGCTTACACAACCTTTATGTTCACACATGGTGTTGCTGGAGACATGGGAACATTATACTATTTAATTAGGCAGACACATTATGAGGTGATAGGTGGGCCATTGCCTTGTGACATAATCATTTGTCACCGGTAGAATCATCACCTGTAGGAAGTTTCTTTGGGTCTTTCTCAAAAGAGAAGAAGGTTACTAAAAGAGGAGTAGCTAATGGAAGCAGCTTGACATTATGTTTATAATAAAAGTAGAGCGGTGGGGGGGATACAGGGAAAAATGAACAAAGACAAAAAACAAAAAACAAAACTTAGGGAAGGAGGTGGAGGTTGGTGACCCTGGTGGGATGGATATTATTTAATGGATGAGGGGGTATACTGGGGACACAAATGAATTGAAGAAAGCTTTGAACAAAAGTCAGTGCACATTCATTCATGTTGGAGACAGAAGGAGACATGAGAGGGTACGAATACTGATGAGCACTAAATGGCAGGAGCTGGAGAGAGGTAGCGAACAGACGGGTGAAGCGAGGACAGAAAGCATCCTCAGTGGGCCATGATGGGAAGAGAGGAAGTGAAGAGGAAGGAGGGGCAGAGAAGAGAAGAGAAGAGAAGAGAAGAGAAGAGAAGAGAAGAGAAGAGAAGAGAAGAGAAGAGAAGAGAAGAGAAGAGAAGAGAAGAGAAGAGAAGAGAAGAGAAGAGAAGAGAAGAGATCATTGTGCAGCCTTAAAATGTAGCATATACAGGAAAGATGGAGGCCACTTCCAAAAATATTTTTTAAGGAAATCCTGAAAGCTGCATCTTCGAGTCTAAAGTGGATGTATAATATCTGGTTTGCTATCAATGCATTGCTGAAAATCCTTAAAACTCACTGATTGGCTCCAAAATTGCCCCCATTAAAATGACTCAGGAATTTAAAGTCAATAAATTTTCCCCTACTGGTCATTATGGTGTCATCATCTCATTTCATTCTAATCATTTTATCAAATCCATAGTTGTTCAGTGATTGCCAAGTTAGACATTTAAAAGGGATCATTTGCTTGTAAATGGTCCTTACTTATATTGCCTCTTTTTAGCCTTGTTGAGGTTCTGCAAAGTGCGTCAAAGTGTGTTTCTCATTATCTCTTTCACACAAGCATTTAAACATTTAAATTCAGCTTTAATATTTGTATTTGTATTGTTATCAGTATCGGCCAAATTAGCTGTAAGATATCGCGGTATCCGATATCAGCCAAAAATCCATCATGCATCCTTGTTTTTTTCACCATGCACCAATGGTAGGGATGTAATGATTACCGGTAAAATGGTTAACCGTGATAAAATTTCCAACAATTAGTAATACTGTTTCAAATTTTAATTATCGTTAAAACCGTGACTGAATACTGCACTTTGAAAAACTCCCTGTGATGCTGCTCATTGGCTGGAAAAGCAGTAGTAGTCAGTCACAGTTTCCAATGTTTTATTTATGAAAACATGGCAGAAGGCAACAAAGGCACCCACATGGACAGTTCTCTGGAGATTTTTCCCCCTTTAAAAAGGACAAAGTAGACATTTAGACCCATTTTGGATAATTTTAAAGATGCTGGGGGGTATTTTTTATAATACCGCGATCAAAATAATAACTGTGATAATTTTGATCACAATAATAGTGATATTAAATTTTCATATCGTTACATCCCTAATCAATGGCCATACATTTTACCCAGAGTTGTGCCATTCTTTCAATGAATGTTTCACCAAAAATCCTTCAGTTGCCAGTTGTAGTGTGTTTACTCTCAGTCCTCTGAAAAATACAACTAATCAGTTCATTAAATATTACTACTTTCCAAGGTACAAACTTGTTATGGCAACGTGCAGGTAAAAGTTTGTTTCTGTGCATAAAAAACAGAGGTGCGTCCACTCTTCTGGTTCTGTGTTTCCACTGTTGCTAGTTCAGGCTGAAGCTGATAACCTCTGACTAGTTATTTGGCCCCAAACATGATGTGTGCTTCAACTCTTTGACATTGCACTCAAAAGCAAAGTGTTAGCAGATGTTAGTAGGGTTTTGAGGGGTTTTGACCAGTATAAAAAGAGCTTTAGATTGATCTAATCAGTTTTTACTTTCTTGGAATCATAAGTTCTTGTTCTTACTTACTGGAAACCAACATACCCTGAAAGGAACTTGCTCATTTCCCATTTGAACGTCCATTGTTGGCAATGTTAAACAGAATTTAAACAATGCATCATTAACACCTGAGTTATAACTCAAAGCAGCACTAGTGTTAGCTGATCTCTACCAAATGTGCTCACTTTTGGGTCAAAAATTCCACCATGGAGATGACCAAATACAAAACTCAACACTTCAAGAGGTACCACAAACTGATGGCAAAAAGTCAGTTACATCTTTTATATATGGTGTATAACTATACAGCATTTTCGTATGACGTCATTACAGTGTGCGTCACCATTTTTGGGGCTAAACGGTACAGACAACAATAGCCGAGTGACCACATGTGTCACAAACGTTTTTGTCAGTTCCAGTGGTACTCTTCACCGTGAATGGAATAGCTATCAAGATTAAGACAAATGCTGTGGTTTGCACGCCCCAAACAGTTATTTCATCACAGGTATGATGATACGTAGCCTGTTTCATTGTCTGATTACATGTCAAATTCTGCATTGAAAACAAAGTTTGCCAATCAAAATCAGCATCAATGAATAGGTAACTACATCTAACTCATATAATCACATTTCAGTTTAACATCGTGTGTATCTAAGTACCGGAGTTTACTTAAATACTTCATGATCTTTCAAATATCTTGTGGTCATGACTTAATCGTACAAAAAAAATCACCTAATTAAAATGTCTATGACCAAAGAGATTGTGTTAGCTCTGTGTAACGTAGCACTGTGCAACATAGCATCATGCTGACTTACCTTTGCTAGTTTTCATTCATATCTTTCCTAGATGCGACATCTTAACTGTCCCTGTACTTTACTCTCATCTTGTAAATGATGTCATGCTGATAGATAAATAACTGCAGTGATAACGTTTCAACATTACGTTGTTTGACACGCAAAGTGGTTGACACGTCATCCGGATGTAAAAAGACCGTGAAAACACTATACTCCTCAGAAAATATAGAAACTACGATTATGGACACCTCATGGGTGATTTAATAACACGTCAGAATGCAATATGTTTAACCATAAAAACAAACTTGGGAGCAACACAAGCTGCCATCCAAAGGGACGGTCAGCTTGGAATCAAGATCTGTCGCCCACTGTGAAAATTTGCTGCATTATGTAACAAAAAATATGGCCTGGTTGGACCTTTTGAGAAGCACACATTGCTGTTTACAAATAAAATTGTTTATCAGGGGAGTTGGGAGGCAGGAGATATGAAAACTCAGAGTATAGACGCCTCACCACTTTCATCCAACATCAAGTCATCTTGGTAGCGAAACTTCTCTGGTCCACAGGCCACAAAAATGTCCTCATCTCCAAAGAAGTCTTGCAGGCATGATACCTAGAAAAATACATACATACACAAGAGATATTGGTTAGTATTTTTCAAGACAGTTTACTACAGTACGTTTACTCCTTTTCAGCAGCTTACAAACATTAAGCTGCAAAAAACAGTGACAACTTTCAACTATTCGGGACTAAATGTCCTGTTCAAAGGCAACTCAATAATCTGTTTTAGTGAAAGGAGAGCATCTACAGCAATTTGCAAACAGGTTTGAACATCTTTGCGATCACAACTTTCTAATGATACTGTCTAATTTTCTAACTTTTAGTCAGAATTACAGCTATACAAACCCCTGCATAGATACACAAGCTGCAATGCACTGATACTTATAACACCGACTTTGTTTACCTAAGCTAAGGTGAAAAGACA
This sequence comes from Atherinomorus stipes, assembly GCA_023101725.1. Classification (NCBI taxonomy): domain Eukaryota; kingdom Metazoa; phylum Chordata; class Actinopteri; order Atheriniformes; family Atherinidae; genus Atherinomorus; species Atherinomorus stipes. The sequence continues at coordinate 104,681 of JALJCO010010894.1, forward strand.
AATTAAGCCTCAAGAGACTGATATGGAATACCAAGGGTGTCTGTTTGAGCATGCTCGCTGTCTGTGCATGCCCGACAAGTCCCTGAGGCAAAGCGCTGTGCTGTTTATCAGTCTATCAGAGACTATAATAAGACCTCGTTCATTTGTTTATTTGCTGATGTACAGGAGCATCTGCACCAGACATCCAAAGAGGCAAACAGGAGGTTACTTCCCTGAAGAGTTGCCTGTTATATACAGCGGCGTATGGCAAGAACACAAGACTAAGACAACAGAGAGAATGTGACTGATAAGGATAGCTCGCTAAATCTACATCTGAATCACAGACTAAATGAGTCACTTTCACTCTTTGACAGGCATATTGGTCGGATGTAGAGTGGCATGCTGACAGGTATGGATTTAAAAACAGTTGCATGTCAGAATCACTTGTAAAGAGGTGCTGAATAGCTACCTCATCCACAAATCTCCAGTCTGAGTTCACCATCTTAACGCAGCGACTTTGGTCTAAACTCTGAATGATTTACTCAAGTAACTTTAATTACACCCCACAGGCCAAAATATTATATTTCAATCCAAAGCTGACTACATACCACATTATATCTCATTATAGGCAACAGTTAACTCAAAAAGGGGTTTATGGGAAGACAATAGTTCCTCCAGTATGACAAATCTGCCACCAGAAACCAAGAAGCCATTATAGTTAGGGCTGCTTGCTGGTCTAGCACTGCCTGAAGTTGCCACATAAACACAATGTAACTGTTATTGCATTTTCATGGCAATTAACATCCCAGAATCCATTTAGTTTTCCATTAGCCACTAATCAACACCCCAAAACAAAGTCACAGTTGGTGTAACAGCATTATCAACAAATGATCAAATAGACAGGAAAAAGGCCATTCAGTGTGTGTGTGTGTGTGTGTGTGTGTGTGTGTGTGTGCATGTGTGTGATTGAAGATGGGAGTTGTCTTGCTATACCCAACACAGACTCTAAAGAAGTCAACACGAAGGCCAAAAAATTAAGTCTAACTTCAGAAACAACCTCTGTCTCTGGTGTGTAGATCCTTTTTAATTTCCTTTTTTTAATTTAAGACTTGGCACGTCCGTATGTGTGTGTGTGTGTGTGTGTGTGCATGTGTGCATCAGCTTTCATGCCCTTTTGGCCAGACATTGACTGAAGACACACATATTTTCACATGCACACATGAAAGGAAATTATATTCTAGCTTCATAACAGAGTGCATATTGCTTTGTTCCCTGATATCCCCTGACAGCTCGGTGATTGTTCCAGGGGCTCCACTTTCTAACGAGATGGCTGCGATACAGATGCTCCTGCTACTCGCATTCACCCGGTGTGTCTGCACTGATCGGGAACGTTGCTCATTCCAACTTACAACAGCACCACTTCTTATTTCATGAATTACATCATTTTAATATATCATCAATTCCACATTACTGTAACTGCTGTTGCATAATTATATCATCTGTTACCGGGAATAATGTCAGCTTTTCTTGGCCAAGCTAAAAATGTCAACAGTTCATATAACAATTGGCTAAAAATGGGCCATCAACTTTTTAAATAACTATCAAGTCACGATTCACTTTCAAGTAAAAATGTCAGACCTCTGGCTTTACGTTCTCCTTCAGCATCAGACAAAAGTTTGGACGTCCTAGCTCAATATGTCTGCCACTGCAAACCATTGAGTGAATGGTGGATAAGCTGATCTCAGAGAGGCAAGAAGTGAAAGAAGAGACAGTACTTTCAGCATTTTTAAGTGAGAGAAGTGATTCATGTTTGTTTTGTACAATTTATGATGGAAAAAATAAATCAATAAAATGGGGAGCATGCAGAGGTTAGAATGAAGATTTAAGCTCTTGTACAACTTTTAAAGAGATCTTAAAGTTTGTTATTTATGGAAAAGACAGCTCATACAAATTTAAAAAATCTTGTCCGAACTATTAGCACCACTGGCTCCTAAAAGTAACTGCTCAGCCCCGAGATAATTGAATAATTGATAACTAATGCCAGAGAGTGGAAGAGGGTTACAAGAAGATGCGGGTGCAGTAATAACGCTAGAGATGCAACCTCTGGTTTATTTTTCTACTGTGTGATAATATAATACAGGCACATATTTGATATTTATGTAAGGATCATTAGAAGATTACCCTTTCTCTCTCATCTCTGCTGTGTTCAGCATCAGAGGCTCGCAAATTAACATCTAGACAAGTCTGATGCATTCTGGGAACAAGTCCTACGGAGGTAAAAATGAACTTTTTTGTTCACAGTGAGAAAGGTTAGCTTTGAGAAAGAAGGATGTATCATTATATAAAAATGATGTCGTGTTGCAGCCTGACAAACATTTCCTTCAGAGAAAGAAAAATGGGTTTAACTAAACTCCAGCATGTCTGGAAGCAAACTTCACATCACCTGTAGAATGCCATAAAATGGAAAGGCCAGATTCTTTAAAACTAAACAAAACCTGAAAGATACAGGTTTTACTATGATCCCTACCTAAAGATTATGAGAAATATATGGATAAACTTTAAAAAGCACTGCATGCACAAAAACTGAAGGATCACACAGAGAAAGACGCCTCCTGCAGGAAGAATGGGCACAAAATTATTTAATATTAGAGAAACAGGTTGTATCTAATTATATGCCTTTGCTATACCAGCTCATTTTTTATCAGTTTTTGTAATCTTAAAACATAACTATTTTATTAATGATTGTCCAACCTTACAAAGACAAATGATTGATCAATGTGAAAATAAAAATGTCCTCAGTCATCAGTATGTCTTCAACTAAAAGGTGTGAATGGTTCTCCTCAACTGAATGACAAAAAAAGGCCAAATGAGCTTTTTTTGTCCCATCAAGCACACTTCTTGAAATGTCCGCTATTTTCTACGGAATTTTGAAAAAACATACTCAATTCTTTTAATGATATCAGCATATGTATTGTATTTGAAACAAGACTAATGGACATAATTGTTCCCATGAGAACACTACCCCAACTTAACAAGACATATATGCATTTAGCGTGCATAGATTTCCTCTCATGCACAAGCCACAGCTTAAACAGAAATCTTTGGTCTGAATGAATATACTGTTCACTTTTTAAAAAGATGTATTTAGTTCATTTTACTGTATCCCAGCTTTAATCAGATGTGATCCATGAAATGCTGGTGAATTTATCATATTATAAAACAGAGAAGCATTTGTGAAGTGACAGCTGCCACATGTTTGGCATGTTAACATTAGCAGTTGTACATTTGGCAGCTGTATTTAATGTTTGTGTTATTCATTTACTCTTATGTGTTATTCTTTTGTTTTTAACATTTTTCCAAGACAAAAGTGAAGCATGCCAGCGCTGGTGGTAGGAAAAGTGTTCTGAGGACAAAAGGAGGAGTGAGGAAGAAGACAAAAGTGGACAGGAAGCCTTTGGGACATCTTTAAGCCGATAACCAAGACACAAATACATACCGTATATTTCCAGGCTACTGAAAAGGGTGTGAAAAAGTACGGTTGCCATGGCAATAATGCCCTTTAGGCATTGGTGCATGGCTGGTGCGTGCTACTTACTGCACTATGTGCACACTGTGATAAAAGAGCTCCATCATTCATATTTTATCTACTATGAGCATAATACTCCACAGAACTGTGTCATTCACACAAATCCTCACAAGAACATAGACAAGCGCCACATGGTCTGCTTGTGCTGAAATACTCATGTCATATCATTTCTTTTAAATAAATAATAAAAATAATTTAAAAAAAGAGACGATGCATCCCCAAAGCACTTAAAAAAGACAGATTTGCCCATGATGGAGAGGGAAAGTGGCTTTCACAGGTGGAAGAAACATCAAATAACAGTCAGAGATCAACCAAATCAAGCAAGTCCCCTGAGTTAGAGAAGGAGCAAAGAGACAGCAGGAAAAGAGCGGCGGAGGAGATCCGATCCTGACTGCTGCTCCGAGCCCTTCTCCAAGCTCAATGACAAGACAAGCTGCTTTGAAGTCTATGATGCTCCCACTTCTTACAGGGAACCAGTGCAGTTACACAACACCTAGCACTGCTGAAACAAGGACAGAATGAAACAAACAGAAAAAGAGGGGAAAAGAGGGGCGAAGACACGATAATGAGGAGAGTGCAGGGGGATGTTGAGAGACATATTTTTATAACCACTAGTTCTCGTGTTGAATACACAAGATGTGTGTGTTGTTTTTTTTTGTTGCATTATCAGGAGTGGGGTAAGGGGGTCAACTACACTTACATGCCTAACAATCTAGTCTTCTTCCTTTATGTTGTCTACTACAGACATGCATGAGAGGAAAGCTTAACATGTATTAATGCCCTTAATATCCTAAATATAAAGCAGTAAAAGAATATTAACCTGGGGCTGCTTGAACATGTCACTGCCTCTTGAGCCCAGAGGTGTGACCTCTAAAAAAAATAAATCATCTCTTCCTGGAAAAGTCTTATGTAACAAAATAATGAATGTTTCTAAGCGATCCTTTCAACGTTCTCACTGCGCCATCTAGTGTAGAACCACCAAACACCTGCTACCCTGCGCGCTCCTCCTCCTCTTCTGTTCAAACTTCTCATTTCTTATTCCTCTGACCCTAAATACAGATCACACTTTAAAAATCAGATGCTTTTGGACAGACATTGTGCTGTAGGTAGTATCTGCACAATGATCACAGCATTCAGAAGCTAAAGCAGACAGATAAGTGCACCACACGGTGGCAGTGTTTAATAATTATAGCACAATCCTGTACTCCCTAAAATGAGTTTATAGTATCTTGTGCTAGTAGATGACAAAGCAAAACAAAGCAGCTGACAGCCTAAATACGGAATTTTCACTAAGTAAATCAACACCATAGGACCTCATATTACTCATTTGAAAATACCAGATGGGCATAGACTTTTCTTTTTTTAAGATGAGGTTTTAAATGCAAAAAAGGCTGCTTCACACACCACCTTCTGGACACCTTAGATGTGTAAAATCTCCTCTTTATGTTTTCACTCAGATTGTCTGGCTCTTGCTAGCAGCTCTTGTAGATCATCTGCTGGTTACAAATAGGGATGCACCGATGCATCGGCTGGACATCGGTATCGGCCGATGTTTGCCTTGTTAACTGCCATCGGCCAATAGAAATGACATTCGCCGATGGCAGTGGCCAATTATTATATGGCTAATATATATATATATATATATATATATATATATATATATATATATATATATATATATATATATATAATGATTTACATGTGTCATCAACACTGTTCTTAAGAAAAACTCTTTTTTCCCCCTCTCTTTTGGGCGGGTGGGGGGAGATACTGGTAGAAGGCATCCACGCACTTTCCTCAGTAGAGAAACGAAGATGGCGGCAGTTGTGTGGCAATATTTTACCGTTTCAGAAAAAGATTAGCGCTACGCAGTTTGCAGTACATGCTCCACAAATATTTTTTATTGGGCCATGAAAATAATCTTCTCACTGAGTATGTTTTTGTTTATTAGGCTAAAACCACTCAATTTTGTTGGGCAATATACTGAAGCATTCTTTTTAGTGATTATCAGTCCCAGGTTTTTGAAAAGTTTTCAGAAAAAAGCTTGTTATAACTAATGTCAACCACAAAGTGACATTAAAGGTTGTTTCTGTTTCATAAATTGGTCTGATTGAATTTGTGCTCATTCAAGGATAGACTGATGAAGAGCTGAAAGACTTGTCAATTTCTGTGGCACAAAGGAAGTAATAAATAAAAATAGAAAACATCGGCCATCCGTTAAGTTGTTATGTTAAACATCGGTATCAGTATCGGCCCAGACTTTCACAGTCGGTGCATCCCTAGTTACAAATGATTCCTGGCAGTACTCCTCACTGATTTACATCAACTATTTCTGTCTTCACCGAAGTGAGTCAGGTCTACTTCAGAACTCATCTGCCAGCTGCTCCAGCATAAAAGAAGCTTCTGACAAGGAGCCACTAACAGTCTGATTGTAACTGCTGAATGAACTGTCTGCATAGCAGCTGCAACTTGCAACTTCATTTGGATCACATTTTTAAAAGGAACAAAGTTGACCAAAGTGCTACAAAGTCCAAACATTAAAATGAAAACAAAAAAAGAGTAAAAAGTATATAAAGTACATGAAAAATCTAAAATAGTCAAATAAAACATAATTCAAATCAACTAAAATCAAATCAATATGTCAACATATGCTGCGCCACAGAACATATGCAAGAAAACACTTGATAGAATCAACAGATTAACTATTAACAACTTATTAAGAAAAGGAATCCCAGAGTTGATCAAATGTAAGGATTTTTTTTAGGGGGGTTTAAATCAAACAAAACAATGAAAAGGAAATATAACTTGAAAAATTCTATTTAAAAAATCACTTTTTATGTTGTTGTGATTTCTAAAATGTTCATTCTTACACGCATGTTGCTTCACAAAAACTTAGTTGTGTGTGGGTCATAACAAAATTGTCATCTATGTTTTTTTGTACTTTAGTTTTTGGGTTTGGACTGCTCAAGGTGATACTGAATCCTCTGTGAATAAGGGACTTTTATTAATTGTTGCCACTTATTCATCAACACCATCAAACAACTAACAAAAAAACGTACTTAGCAATATTCTGTATCTTTGCAAATACGTACTTAATCCAGAATACTTCAATCCCAGCCTTTGTGTATTTTCACTGATAAGAAAAAAGTTTTTGCAACTGATCCGACAATCAGTTCCAGAGCCAAGAAAAAAAAAACTAGAAATCTCACCCACTAATCTCCTGCACCACAATAGACTCACAGTGGTTACACAGAGGACATGCTGAGGGCAAGACAATCCAGCCCACAGTAAGACCACAATGTGGATGGATGATCTGTCGCCCTGTTCTGCCTGAGGAGGCTCGGTGGAGCTGTCCATGGTGCTGAGTCCACCGCGGCAAACACACTGCTCTGAAACACGAACCTCAGACAGACAGAAGGATACTGACAGACAGGCATACTCAGTTACAGAGGGCAGAAACAGAGACAGTTGCTAACATCTAAGCCAGTGGTGTGAGGGGGGTAAAATGAGCAAATCTAAGGAGGAATAAAATATGATATTGATGAACAAAATTATGAGTTGAAGCAGCAACAGACAAAATCACTGTTTCCCAGTGCCATGCACTGTGGGGGGGGGGGGGGGGGGGGGATAAGTCATGCATTGCTTTGCTTTCAAACTAAACAAAATGTCTTCATTTACATTTGTAAAATTAACATATATGCTGCTGGCATGTTTAATTGTAATAACTATTTGAACAGTGAATAAGTGACTACAGCACTAAAAAGGAACGGCTGACTCAAATGTAAAAGAAACAAAACAAAGTATGAGAAAATATTGATGGATATGAAACAAGGGAAGTCGAGGAGAAAAAAAACAAACAAAAAAACTGGCATTGGTGTATCTGAATTCACCTAGAACCAGCGTACAGCAGCCTGTCTGCCACACTGACTGATCTGTTGCATAACAGCTTATGCAACAGCTTCTGCTCTCTGAGGGGAGCTATCAAAGTTTCACATGAAGCTGAGAATACGTCTTTTCTGTTAAGCTTGACAGCATTTCCCTGTCCATCATGTGTCTGCCAACCGTTCTCAAATCAGAATACAAATGAAAAACAGAGATTGTTTTGCAAAGAGCCAAAGGACTAAACTCAGCACACTGTGACTTTGCTTCTTCCTTCCAGAGCTTTGCTCTGCTGAGTTTTAAAAGGTCTCCAGATTTAGACTTCACTTGTCTTCTAATCTTAATCAGCTGCTTTGTCTCTCACTCTGTCTTGCCTTTATTTAACTCTGGCTGCTACAACACAAGCTGTTCATTTGTTTGTTTTCTTTCTTTATTGATCTCTGTTCTTGGATCTTGCAACACTCAAAGCAGCTCCACTCATTGAAATTCATAGATTTATTTTAGTTTGAACAAATTAGTCACGTATAAGTCATAGAAACTGAAACTATTATCATATGTAAACAGCTTCATCATGAGGTCGAACAATTTTAACATGTAGTTCTGATTAAGCCATATTTAAGTCTGCTTGAAGTGGTGACTCGGCAAACTGGTGCTGTTTAATTGTCTGCTGCATTCACATGACTGCTGAAATAATAATTTATGTATTTATGCATGCATTTCTGTAGCATTATTGAGTGAGTGCTGTTTGTTTGTATGTTAGCTTGTCTCAGAATAACAACAGAAATGCAAGGAGTAGAAAATGAGCCCTCTGCCTGCTGAGCACTTCATTTAAAAAGTACTTTCAGGTCCACTTAAATACAACAGCTGCTGATCTTTGGAGCAGATACTGACAAACAGAGATGAAACTAACTGCAATTACAGGAAAAAAACAGAGTGGTGCTTCTTGTTTTGATAAAAAAAAAAAAAAAATGCAATAATTGTAAGGATTTTTTTATTAGTTTAAAATTGCACATTATTAAACTTGTACTAAGTTCTACATCAGTGGTGCACATTACATAAATATTTCATTTTATGAAGGAAAAACTTCTGAGGTGCTTCTTTGCAAAGCACATCATGTCCTCACTTGGCTGGTTTTCATTAGAGAGATGTAACTCCTGCTCGGTACAAAACTACTGTAAGAGCACCAAGTTAGGACCCAATATTTAAACTGCACATTTGTTTGAGACAGATTCGAGAGTGTGTGAGCTGAGACGTGAATGAGTCAGACAGTGAGTGTATGTATCTGTGATGAAGCTGTTGTGTGACTGAGTTCTCAGCAGTCTGCCAGTGCTGGAAATGTCTGCCATCGATCCTAATTTGGCAGCAGATCCTCTGACTACAACCAGCCCCCCAATCTGCTACAGTCGCTCCTCACTGGTAGACTGAGAGACACACACACATGAGAGCTAGCTAACTAAATCAGCAAGATGCACACAGAAAGGCAACATGTAGGCCAGTAGGATAACTTGTTTACTCAAAAACACAATAGTCTGGATTTCTTTTTTGCTGTGGAATCCACAAACTATTTATCATCAGTGTTATTTAGTGCATAAACACTGCACAGTATCAACACGCTATTAGTCCCTCAGACACACATACTGTGCTGAGTAACTGTGACTCAGCAGACCAGCAAGAGGAGATGGACTTACCCACCTTTCTCTATTAGTGATCAAAAACTGATCAACACAAAATACAGCTAATAGAGAATAAGAAGAGCTAAATGCTTCGTTGTTGACCATAAAATAATCTGTGTCATATTTATAAGAGACATTGTTGCAGTAGCTGCTCTATAGTCCCTGCAAAGCTGGATGCAGACCAAAAGGAGAATGGGGACAGGGAGCGAGCAGAAGAAGAAAAAAGTAAGACAAACAAAAAGAAGCAAAAAGAAAAAAAGAGAGAAAAGAACGTGGAGTGATGTGCAGAGTGGCACACAGAATGATAACAGAGCCATATGTTGCAGCTCTTGCATTTGAGGGTGCGTGCAGAGTGAGCTAATTAAATGAAAACTAAACAGCCGTAAAATGAATGGAATGCTGCCAGCAAGCGACAGACAGACCGAGTAAGACAAAAGTGACAGGAAGAGGAGGATTGGAGGATAAATAAATGGCTGAAAGAGAAGTTGAGGGAAAAAAAAACATTTTGATAGGAAAAAATCTAAATATATATGACAGGATAAACACTAATGCAGATAAAGATGGGGATGCAGAGAAAGCGGAGTGTGGTGAGAGGATAAAGTTTTATGCACAGAAAAGAAAGAGGCTGCAGAGAAATAAAAGCTGGTTGGCCTTGCCAGCACGGAGAGGAAGGAGCCAGCAATGTGGTCTGAGAAGTGGGAACTGCACTGCAGATTGTGAACAAGTGGCTCCTCCTCTTCCACCACGTAGCTCATAAATCTGTGTCATTTCATGAGCAAAAAAACAGACCATAGTGTTATGAGTGCCAGTAAGAGCAGACAAAATAAAGCAAGTAATGAAAATAAAATGTCTTTTTTGTCAGCATCTTGGAGTGAAGGCACAGCATTTGCAAATCAGTGTTTGTATTTCAAGTACAGGTTAGGGTACTGATTCCTTTAAAAGTCGCACACAGAAACATAATCTAGAGTATTTGTTTCTTGGGAATTATGGATGTCCGAGCAAAATTTATTGTAGCTCAACATTTTGGATATTTCAACTTTTGAAAACTTTTAAATGGACTGATGAACACAGTTGCCACCTACTT